>CM067496.1:24256253-24286268 GCA_034552555.1 Semaprochilodus insignis
GGTAGCTGCAGGTGAGAGGAGACACAGAGCTCCTGAACACTACTCAGGGGCTCTACCTTACCGACGGAACGTCACACACACTGGGTGTAGCAGAGAACCAGCAACCCAGACTGCTTCTCAAAGGGTATATATAGCCAGTTCACCAGGTGCAGGGGGTTAGGACTGACTGCCAGTTTGCCGATGCCCCCTGGCAAACAACACAATAAGACCACACCCAACGTGGAGTGAGGCGATCTCTGTAAATGCGTCATGTCAGCAGGAGTGTTTGTCATATTGTGTTTGTGGGCCACCTTGGGCTCAGAGCAGATTGCCGGTGCCGACAGTGGGCCAGCAGTGCCATATCTGTGCCAGATGTGATCCACATCCGCTTCCTATTTGGGATTTACCCAATTTTATTTATGCAATGGTGAAAAAGTGGCAAAATTAATGAAACACTGTAAAGAAAAATCTGTTCGGCTTTCAGCCTGTTTCATTTTAATAAGTTTAGGTAAGTAAGTAAAGGCTAAACAAGAACTTTACAGAAAAACTGTGACTGACTTAAGAGGTTTTATCTGTGCTATGACTTTTGAGTACAGTAATGAACTCACAAATTACACTTGTTAATGCTTATAAAATCATAAACCACTTGTTACTAAAACAACCCTTCCCTGTCTCTGCTGATGAAGTACCTAAAATGAAAAACACTGAACAACGTTTCCCTACATATACAGTAGTTCCTCCTTTGTAATCAGTCAGGCAGGTTTGATTTCTTTATCCCTATCGTCACAGCACATTGTGATCCCCTCCCCCCACCATTCTTCATATGTAAGAACTACAGTAACTTCAGCCCACAAATATCAGTAGATTTTTTTGGTCCTTCCAAATAATTTTAACTAATAATAGTGCGAACTGCTACTGATATTCCTTAACAAATTGATATTCCCATCTAAAGCCCTGTTTGAGAAGGATTAGTATTACATGGGGACGCACTGTAATTTGAGGGATGAGAAGTTGACCTCAGCTTCTTAAAAATGGTTCTTCCCTTTATTTCCCTTTTGTGACCTGAAGACAAGGCTAACAGCTAAAAGAGAGCTTCATTTGTCCAAATTCCTTAATTCACAAATTTATGACTCCTGAAGTCCACAGAATTTTTGGTGAGGGACAAATTCCAAAGACAAAGAAAATTAAACCTCTTAAATGCACCTCTCAGAGGGCAATGCATTTTCTTTGTTGCTGCACATCATTTCATTAGGTAAATAAACCCACTTTACTAGCCTAAAACTAGTCCATATGCTGTTCAGTGTTATTTGGAAGGGCAGCTTCTGTTGCATAATGCTGATGTAAAATCCTGAGCAGTGATGTTTTGATACATGGATTTTGAGCGTAGGGAATTTGGGCCAGTGAAATCATGCACTAATGACACCTCCGTTAAAACTAATGCAGCTCAGTTAGGGCTTCAGTTGTGCTGCTGCAATGAAATTCAGTAAGCTGTTAAGTGAATTACTCCATGATTGTAATAACCTTTCCCCACTGGCTCCTGGAATCATCTATCTGGTTACTGATTTACTAGTTTTACTCAGCCACTCTGTGTTGTGTTTAACCCTAGCCTACCCTCTGTTGTGTATGCATCATTCTTATACTCCATGGTTAAACGCATATCCACCTACTAAGTCCAAGCTACAATGCAACCTACTGCCATGCACTATTCTACACCAAATCAGTAGAGCAGTGATCAGTTTTGGAGTAACACTTACAAATACTCAGTTTAGTTCAGTGGAACTCTGTGGAACTCAGTAAAACGTGTTTTTGGTTTAGTCATATTCACCAAGTCCATATTACACAGCTGAGCATCTTAAAAGCTATATAGCATAGTTGTTGTAGAACCACTTGACATAGGATTAAAAATATAATACAACATTTCATTTTGGTATATTAGTAGATAAGACTGTTTAAAGAGAAACTTGAAAAATAACAAAGTGGTCATTAATTATGAAGCAATATGAAGAAGTCATTGATGATGAAAATGTAAACCCATCTCAGTGAACAGACTGAATATGTAGTAAGTTCAGGAAAGAGCCCAGTCAGGTGTTACGGCTGTATTGCGTTGTGCATATCATTTTGTGTTTTGTCTCATTTCCTCAATGTTTTTGCACATACTGCATTTTAGATCATTCGATATGATCTGTAACTCTTTCAAATATCGCTTAAGACAGACTTTAAAACAAACACACGCACAGCTGCCCCTTCGCGGCTTCTCTGCCTCTTTGTTTATTCTGGCTGCAAACATTAAACCGCTGGATGATAAAATAGACAAGCTGAACGCACAGATGTTTTAGGGTAACATCAAGAGCTGCTGGGTTTTAGCGCTCACAGAGACATGGCTTCCAGAAGCAACATCAAACAAACACATCACAGCGGCTGGCTTGGTATGCGTTATGGTGAATCCCAACATGGGACAGATTTAGCGGTTCTAGCTTCTGCTCTATGGCGAACCTTGAACTCATAACAGTCAAAGTTCAACCTTTTTAGAGTTCTGCCCTGGACATTCAGCACATTAAAAATGTCCCACTCGAGGAGGACAGAATCGATCACTAAACTTGATCACTCCTGTCGGTCGGTAAGTACTGTAAAGGTATTTTCCAAAAATGTAAAAGCATTCAGATTAAAGCCTTTTCAAAATGCAATATCGACTGAAAGTGGTAATGAAATCCCTGTGGATCCCACAAGTAACAGACAAGAGAGAAACCAAAAACCAGGCTATCAAGAAATAAAATTTCAACGCAAAAGCATAATCCATGAAAATCACCAGCAGTCAACCGACAGTCAATACAAAAGAGCAGTCAGTAAGGTAACAAACAACTTACACACAAGTTTATAGCGCCCAGGTAACATTGCAGACAGGTGTGCGTAGTTAGTAGTACAGCGTCCTGGATCTAGGAAGCTGTCTCTGATTTGTTTACTGGTGACATGTGACCGTGCTGTCAGTGAGCAGGGGATTATGGGAGTTATAGTCTATGGATCTTACTTGTCATGTATATATCTAATTAGGTTAATAAGTAACAGGTCAGTAACATGACTGCGTATAAACAGAGCATCATAAAGAGGCAGAGTCTTACAGTGGTAAACGTGAATCTGTGTACCTTTCTAAAATGTGTTGTTGGCATCAAATTCAAAACAGGCATATATTTTCAAAAACAATCAAATTTCTCAGTTGCAACATTTGATGTTAGATTTATACTATTCTATATACGATAGAATATACGATACTATACTCAATTAAATATCAATTTTAAATGATTTTTGCTTTTAAATGATTTTTATTAGTGGTTAATTATATGTAACTTCAAATAGTTTTGATGTTGCTGGCTTAGAGGGAGCCTTTCATGTCTACATAGTAGCAGGTCGTCTTCCAATGGAAGCTGGCATGTCACTATACTATACCTTCCTGGCCACCTACCTACCGGCAAGCTTGGGACACCCTCACACAATGCACAGCAGATCAGGAAGAGTTTGATCAGTTTTGTAACCGTATGAAGAAGACACCATTGTAAGAATGGCCACAGTAGTATTTACAGCTGCTTAGGAGAGAAGGGTCCATCTTCAAACCGTCTGACAGGGGTGGAACGTGTATGTTTGTGAAACCACTGTGGTGAATGACCAATCAGAACAGAGTGGGCAGGCTCGTCGTGAGGAAGGGCATGTAGAATGACTGCAAGTGTGTCTGTTGGGTCACTCCGTGCATGTTTGACAATCTGTCGGCTCACTTTCTTTCTCTCAGTGGTTCGCTTTCGCATCGATCCTTCATGTCCCTGGTGCGTGCCTTCTCCTATGCAGACAGTGTGCTATGGTTGTAGTGTCAATAAGACCATCTTGCTTCCCGGAGTCCTACTATCCAACAAACTCTCCCAACTGCTCAAATTGCTCTTCTCAAACTCTTCTCTGCAGCATACGTCACTTACAAAGGATGCTACCAACACCACAGAACAAGTCAGAGTGGAAGGCACACGCAACAAGACGACCTTATGTAGTCAGTCAGGTACAGCAATAGGGGCCATCCTAGCTTACCTCACATGTGCAGCAAAGTGTAAACATGAATCATTGACATGCCTCACAATGTCAAGCCTACCCACCCAGACTGATTCCTGTGGGTTGATTTCTTCTGGGTGCAGCTATTGTTTTGATGATGAGTGTAATTAAAAGCAATCTTAGATTTGTCAAGGTTCATCAAGGTTACTACCAGCTCCAGTACTGTCTAAACAAAAACACACAATTTTGAAACACTAGTAAGGCCATCCTCTGCTAAAAGTGATAATTCACAAATAATAATTACACTCTTCAGGTGTTAACAGAATTCTGATTTTTATTAAATGTTTAAGAAGCTAATGTCATTAACTAACCTAGAACTAACTAGAAATTTCTGCCTGAAATACCTTAGTATGAAAGCCTCTCTTTCACACACACACACACACACACACACACACGCACACACGAAGCAAGAGGCTATGGTAGTTCTGTTGTGAACTTTACCTTCACTATAAATACAGTACAATATGCATATCATTGAAATATCGTATTAGGGTTATAACATAGGGTTAGTTTCATGAGGTTTTTGCTTTTGTGTCTGTCATGCTTCCAGGTTCTCCTCCGGCCTCTGAAACTCCGAAATACATTTCTTGTGATTCACTGCCATGTGATGTTATTGCCAGATGTTCCTCATCCACCAATGAACAAACAACATTCCTGTTCTTCAGCTCCAGAGTACTAATCATCCAGGAGAGTGTGTGAAGCTGGTGGCTATGGTCCCTTCAAAGGTCAAGATTGTTTGATTGCTTTTTCTTGTTTAATCAGAGAACTTATTTTGAGAAGAACTGCCCACACAATTGTGTGTTCTTGGTTGACCCTAGAGGGCTCTCCTAAGCGAGTTAATGGGATCATATAGAGATTTCGTGTGAAACTGTGATTAGCAAATGATCGTTATTTTACAGATAATATTCATTAATTTTCTCAAGAGAGAGAACTGCATAAAATATTTAAACACTGCTGCCACATTTAACACGCCGTGTAACTCCAGTTATAGAATGTTCTATCAGTGTTATTGTACACTAAAGACAGCAGTGAGTGCAGCTAATCGGCTATTCAGCTTGCATCGTGAGCTTGCTACACACAGTAGCCATAATGCTAGTTTCTTACTGCCCAAAACCTTTTAAGGTAGTACATACTACATACACAAAATGGTGGAAAAATATTTAGTTTTTAATTAATCATGTGTATTATTAATTTTGTTAATAAACGGGAACAATAGGGAGTATCTGATTACCTATTATTTGAAATTGTATAATTTTTGACTCAGTTTTGAACAGTATGCTGTGTTTAGTGCTTGTCTTCTGATGTTTATAGAGAGTAGACAAATAATGGAACCATCTACCTCTCACTGGTCAGATTATGACTTCCACCTTATTGTTTAACCACAAACCAATCGATGAAGACGGGGTCTTTTATTGTGAAAAGCATCAAGCAGTCATAACCCAAAAATGACCATAGCTGGCAACTTCACACACTCCTCTGGGCTGTATGATTATGATTCAGAGAGGGGTGCAATAACACCGTCAGAACTATGTACTTAAATAAGGAAGACACAAACTCATGCAAGTTAATGTGCCTGCCTTTCTCCTGCTTTGCCACTGTAATGGTAGAAAGAGAGGAAAATAAATATATAAATAATCTAAAGAAAGAGTAAACAGAACCATGACAAGCTGATATGAAGAACTTGTAATGAAATAAAAAAAAGGAAACAAGAAATACAATATAACATTATTTAAAATAAGGTTTAGGCCTGCCCCTGTCGGTTCTACCTGTTTCAGCCTTTGTTTACCTTCCCTCATGTACTCTCCTGTGGATCTGTTTTTGTTTCCTTCTCCTCAGTTGCTCCGACCCTTTGAGTTTTTGAGTTTTTAAAGAACTTTATTTAAATTACTCACATATTACAATCACAAAATCATACACTACATTTCAATATATCTTCATAACTCCAATCACACAATATATACATAGAAAATACACATCACATGATACACATAGACAAACCCGTCCCCGACCATTCACAAGCATTTTAGAAAGTCCCACGACATGTTCCTACTCCCCTGTCTCTCACACTTGCTCTTCTGTTTTAATTTTACTATACATTGCTTAACAACCTCACTACTGGACACAAAAACCTTTTCTGTTGTCATTTTGCATCTTGTACACCAGATCTGATTCACAATAATACATATGCAGAGCCAGTACGGGATCCTTTTCCCACATGATTTGTCAGTGTTAAAAGTTCCATAAATGACGTGTTTTCTTATGATATCAATGTCCAGTCCGAAGCCTTTAAAAGCATTCCACACTTCTTTGGATCTATAACAGTCGATCAATAAATGGCCGACTGTTTCCGTTGCTGTGCAATCTGGCATTGGACATATTGTTGTTTCCGACCCTTTGCCCTGCCAGTCATGTGTATCTGATTTGTTGCCCTACCCTGTAATTGTCCAAGGGTGTTTGTTCAACCCTGTATTTCCTTTATCAAGAAGAAGAAGATATGGATTTCAAATAATACTCCACATCTTTCATATCATATACACGTGAAATGCATATACCGCTTCAGGAAGAACTGAGTTAGGGCTAGGAATGAGTGAGCACAGGCCTGAGCTCATGCTAGAGCTAACTGTTAGCCAAATTCCCTTTGTGTACAGCATAGTGCTGGAGAAACTACAAACTGTGCAGTAAGCTGTATTCCTCTTTAATAGCGGTGAACACTACCCATCTTTCATGTCATGTGAGTAAAGTGTCTATGAATTTGTTGAACAGTGTCAGTATTTGCAATAACAGATCCATCCAGAGATACATGTCCCACACCCCATTTTAGCTCATTTACAAATGAGGTTCCAGAAATACAGGGGTGTCCTCCAGGTCTTTTACTGTAGTCTCTCATGAGTTTCACAGAAACATGACTTTCAGCATACTCCCAGTGCAGACATCACAGGCTGTGTCTCCAGGTTCAGCGTAGCTTGGAGAAACAGCAGCAGGACTGACTGTTTTAATCTTCAGTCTGAAAATCAAAATGACCCATTAAGTGAAAACGTCAGCGAGGGAAGTAAAAGAACTGAAACATCAGTAGAACAAACATCAGCGTCTCTATGCTTTATGAAAGACAATGTTTTCTTTTGGATGGCCAGGGTGTGGCTCTTTTGTCTCTTTCCACTGCTTCAGTATATTTTTCCCACTTGATTTTGGAATTTTCAGCATATCTGTAATCTTTCTCACATACATTTTATTACCAAGAATCAGTGTTAGATGTTACATATATATATATACATTTAGGATGGCTACTGCACTCAGGCTAAAGCAACAAGCAATAAACTGAGACTAAGAAAGCAATTATAACTGGACATCTGGGCGTAGAGTCTTACGGTCTTCAGTAGGGTTGCCAACTGTCCTGTAAATATAGAATCACCCGTATTAGGAAACTATAATACGTGACCTGTACTGAACCGATTCATACAGGCTGCCGCGAGCGCAGCCAGAGCTAAGGAACCATCTACAAATTACACGACGTAGTAAACACGCAGGTGAAGATCAGCGGGGAAAAGCACCTCACACTTCATTGTATTAGAACTGAGCTTTCTGAGCCACAACAGGCTAATTGATCTGTTAACAAACAAAAGCACTCCATGACATAACTTGTAATTACAGACCTCACTTGACTGAATTATTTGAGGTACATGGCATGCAACAGTTTGGGTGCCTCGGTTACAATAGCTTTAAAAAAGTAAACAAAATTAAACAAAAGAAGTACATGAAATGATTTTAACCACTGTTATACTGGCAGTTTTAACCCCTGCTAATCTGTAGTCAAATGGTTTTGTAACATCATTTCAATAGCATTTGAAAGTGTAATTATATTACTTCACAACAAGTTCTGAATCAAGTAGCACCTACACAAAATACTACACCTCTTGTACTGGCATATTTAAGGCCACTGTTGTCAGTAGTCTAAGGTTCATATGAATTAATTTCAATAGCTTTTGAATGTATAATTATATCAATTTAAAATAAGTTGAACTGAATCACGTACCACCTAGACAACCTTCTACCTCTGTTATATTGGTATTGTTAAGCCCTTGTTGCCTGTAATGAAGGTTTTTATGAATTAATTTCAATAGTTATATCTTGGAGTGCTTTTTTGTTAACATATCAATAATTATAGCTTTTCTCTGAAAAAACTCTGACTTTATGGTTCCTAGTTTGTGATCTGGTTAAAGCCTGCTGTGGCTCAGAAAGCTCAGTTCCAGTACAATGAAGGGTGAGATGCTTTCCCCCGCTGATCTTTACCTGCGTGTTTACTGCGTCGTGTAATTTGTAGACGGTTCCTTAGCTCTGGCAGCGCTCGCAGCAGCCTGTATAAATGTGTTCCGTGGTTTTCAAAAGGCAAACATTTCCGACATAAAAGTTTCTGGCCGTTACCACGAGCCGTACGAAAGCTACTGAAGAAAGAAATCCGAATATGCCACCATGAAACCAACTTTCCCGCAGTGGCTGAAGTCAGCGTTTTATTCACAAGTTTTACTGTTCCACCTTAAATGATGTGACAGGTAGATTCTTGCGCCAGCATCACTACTTAAGGCGGAACAGAGAAAACAGAATAAGCTGCTTCAGCCTCGTGCGGTGGTGAGGAGCCAGTGTTGTATTTTGTATTTTACACAGTGAATCCAATATTTGTATTCACTCTCATCATGAAATGGTTTGTTAGACCTGTTGTGAGCAGCAACATGCCGTATCAGTGCTCTGCTGAAGAAAGAACATGTTCGACCAAGTTTATATACGCTGACTTCTGCTTCCGGACTAAAGACCGCCCACATCCAAATACATAATCACTCGGCTCTTAAAGCAGGGGAAAAGAGGGCCCATATCTCAGGGGTTCGACAGATTCTGGTACCCAGCACCAGCTCTGGCCCGAGCACTAGCACTTTGTTGGTGTAAAATAGATATCAGAAAGACCATTTAAAACAGCTAAAAGAATTTTCATACATTCTAATAATTTACAAGGACATGACGTGTGTCCTTCATGGCTTTTAAGCAAAGGAACCCACAACATCTGGAAACATATCTGCAAAATGTATGTATTAGCTGTTAAAACTGCATTCTGAAACTTCTACATACTGAAATGACTTATTTAACTTGCTCCTAAACTGTTTAAAAGACGGATAATCTAAAATTAGTCTTTGTATATGAGAATAGCTATACCTACAGCCTACTGGATAAACTTTGTTCAAAATATTCTGTAAAATGTTCAGTAAATATACTATATTTCATTTTCTTTATTTAGTTGTATATCTTTATGGGATTTTTAGTCAGCTTAACATTTATCAGCTTGAAGGAAAGCAAATCACACACAATTTAATGTTTTACAGGATGGACTTTAACAGGACAGACCTACGGAGAAGACATCTTTCTCACCTGCAGTCTACATTTATATACAGCTGACATGTTAACCTTTCAGAGCAAATTCACCAGGTGGAGTTCTAGACAGGCGCTCCTCCTCTGTGACCAGCAAACTGACCACATAAACTGTGACAATACTTTAACTACTACCCGAGAAACAGCCCTGAGAAACCAAACCAGTAGAGCTGCTTCTTCTAGCACTGCAGACTCTCACATGTACAAACACATATGAAACCCAATACCAAACAGCTCCTTCAAACAAGCACAGACAAGTGTATTCCTGAACAGAGCCTTTAAAGTAAATGCTAACATAGCTAACACTAGCACGTACAGAAATATACCCTAAAACTACCTTAAACTGCCTAAAACAATGAGGCGGCAGTAGCATACACCTGAATTCCAATTTCAAGTTCAGTTACAAGCAGAAATATTACTGAATCTGAGCAGTTGCTTGGCTGGTCTGTTAGCTGCTAGCGAGGGGGGGGTTCTTTCTTCAGTAGCTCGAATGGCGAACTGAAGGGTTAATACTATCAAATTAGTGCAGTTTACATCCTAAACAAGTAGCTATAACTTGTAGTTTATGTGAAATCATTTCTATAACAGTTCACCATTTTACATAACATACTACATCTCTTACACTGGCGACTTTAACCCTTGCTGCTCTGTTGTGCCTGGAAACAATGAGGTAAAAGTCAGTCGCTGGTTCAGTCACCAGTGGGCCCTCAGCTTTGCCATCAGTGGACCAATGGTAGCTTACTAAACTCTTGCTATCAGGGTGAGAGCAAAAACACCCTTCTGGGCTAACGCTCAGCAAAGCTAAATCAACATGTATAGTATACAGCATATGCTACACATGTGTTACGGTAAACATACTGTAATATATTGTAAATCATTTTTTATATTTATGTTAAGTGCATGTCTGTCATGAGCATGATGGGCTGTTGGGTGGACACTTCAAACTCCAACTTAATGTGCAAATGATTCTCCTACCTCTTTTTATACGGAGAATTAAAAACAGCTGAACCAGAAATACCATATTTCATAAGCAGTGAATGACTGTAGAAGTGGAATTAACATGATTTTATTTTTATGTTCAAACCACATATTCATTCTACTTTCAGTCTTTATTCTAAAATGTTTATGAAAATAGGAGGATCTTTATGACGAAATTCAGATGAACAGAGAGAAACTGAGGCCAGTGTTTTAATACAGTCCAATCTGGCAACCCTGGCCAGGCTGCTGAAACTGTTTTAGTTTGTGAGTAGTGTAGGAGAGCAGAGGAAAGGTCATTTTCAAACCACACAGTCTTAAAAACTCTTGTCAATAAGTAAGAGGGTGAACATGTTTTAGATTCTATATGACCAATTATTTTAAACACATAAAAACGCTGTATACTTGATTATGTGCAAATTCAGCTGTATTAGTCATAATTCAGCTGTCATTAGTCAAATATGTTTAAATCAGAATGTTATGATCATGACAAGAAAGGACCATTTGACTAACATAACACAGATCACCTTGTTCTCCCTAGATGCCTTTAGCTTTATTGCATTTGAAAATTTGTTTTCTGATAAAAATGAGGACATTATTTTAAATGCTATCTTCCATTTTTCTGAAACTTTAATTATGAAATTCTACTGAATGTTCGTTGCAGTCCTAGAATGTGTTTGGTGAAAATAAAGCTCAAACTATAAATATTTACCCTTCTTCTCAAGTTCAGTTGACATGTAAACATATTATCCAACTTGTAATCAGTTTATAGATAAAATGCATTGTTTATTTTATTGCACATTTTGTTTGCAGGATGTTGCAGACACTTTATTCTGCTGTAAGCTGTTATGAAGCACATGATGGTAACATAGCTCGGAAGGTAAAGGGTGTGTCCGTAGCCACAATGATGGACAGCAGCTTCCTCCTTCTGCGCTTGGCTGGGTGTTCTAAAGTTCACATGTACTGAAACTCTCTCTGTAAATTAGAAGATCCCTCCACAGCTGAAAGTGTAACCTCATAAAGTGACACTCTGTAATGAAAGAGGGTATATATATATACATATAAACACTGACTCTATATGGTCACAGAGCGCTGTAAGTACTTACTTTCAGCTACTGTAACTGGACCACATTAATGGCAGGCAAAATGTGAGCACTGAACTGTTTTGGAAAGGCTTACAGATTTAATAGAAGAGTCAGATAAGAGGATCATAAGCCAAAGGGTCAGGTGGTCCTGACAGCAGTTATTCATTAGAATATTATATGGTAGAGTCATATAGTGCTATATTGTTTGGCACTCTTCCTGCATTCAGTCTGGCAGAGATGACATAGCCAGGGTACTCACAGCTACAATTTACTACAGCACAACCATACAAATACTAAACTCTATACATATCATCATCATCATCATCATCATCATCAGGTTACACTATACAACATCTTCAATTACAGAAGACAGTAGCATGAGATAATCATAACTCATGAAATTCATGCAAAAACTATTCAGAGATAAAAGCTGATGGGTACAACAATACAACCTTAATTCCAAAAACATTAAATGTGTAATGTAAATAAATTGGGTAATGTAAATGTAAATAAAAACAGAACGCAGTGATTTATAAATCTCATACACCCATATTGTATTCGCAATAGAACATGGAACACATATCAAATGTTGAAAGTGAGACATTTTACCATTGCATGAAATTTGTTAACTCATTTAGAACTTGATGGCAGCATCTCAAAAAAGTGGGGACAGGGCCATGTCTACCATTGTGCAGCCCCCCCCTCTTCTTGTAACAACAGTCTGTAAACGTCTGGGAAGTGAGGAGACCAGTTGCTGGAGTTTTGGGAGAGGAATGTTGTCCCTGATTTTTCGTTGATGCACCAAATGTTTACTATTGGTGAAAGGTCTGGACTGCAGACAAGCCAGTTCAGCACCCGGACTCTTCTTCTGCGAAGCCATGCTGTTGTGACAGATGCAGTATGTGGTTTAGTTTGCTGAGATATGCAAGACCTTCCCTGAAAGAGATGCTGTCTGGATGGGAGCATATGTTGTTCTAAAACCTCTATATACTGTTCAGCACTCATGGTGCCTTTCCAGATGTGTAAGCTGCCCACGCCATAGACACTAATGCAACCCCATACCATCAGAGATGCAGGCTTTTAAACAGTGGGCTAATAACAGGCTGGATGGCCCCTCTCTTCTTGAGGTTCCAAAACAAATTCCAAAAAGATCTTCAGATTTTGATTCATCTGACCAGACAGCAGTTTAGATTTTGCCTCAGTCCATTTTAAATGAGCTTTGGCACAGAGAAGACAGCGGCATTTCTGCATCGTGTTGACATATGGATTCTTCTTTGCATGATACAGCTTTAACTTGCATTTGTGGATTGCATGAAGTGTTCCTGAGCCCATGAAGTGATTTCCAATATAGAATCATTCCCATTTTTAATTCAGTGCAGTATTAGACCACAAACATCCAATATTTCTCTTTATGTAATCTTTTTATGGTATTATATACTGTAAATGGTGGAATATCCAAAGTCTTCACAATTTTACGTTGAAGAACATTTTTCTGAAATTGTTTCACAGTTTTTACCTCACAGTTTTTGGCAGATTGGTGAACCTCTGCCAATCTTTGCTTCTGACAGACTCTAAATTGCTCTTTTTGTACCTAGTCATGTGACTTAATTGCTAATCCTACAGCTGTTTATCAGTATCACTTACTTTTCCAGTTTTTCCCCTGTCCCCACTGTTTTGAGAAGCTGCCATCAAGTTCTAAATGACTTAATAATCTTCATGAAACATTAAAATGTCTCAATTTCAACATCTGATATGTGTTCTGCGTTTGATTGTGAATAAAATATGAGTCCAAATACTTCCAAATCATTGCATTCTGTTTTTACATTTACATTTATTTACATTTTACACAACTATTTTTGAATTGTGGTTGTATTTTGCAATGAAAGACTGCTGCCTGATAGAGGGAAGAAGAAGCCGTTCTTCCATTCAACTGAAGAATCATTAACTGCAGCAGGATTCACATGGAGATGGTCACTATGCTGTAAAGTATATTAATAACTGAAATCCTGATCAGCTTAACTATGTAGGTATAACAGTAGACTTGCTGGAAGTCCAACCAAGGAACTTTCATCCCAAATGATAGTGTGTGTTCATTTAGGTAATGTTGAAGAGATTTTCTCACTGTTATCATTATAAACACATACTAAGAATTAAAACAGATGTTCTTCAACTACTGCTTGACAACAGCTCATTTTTTCAGTTCATGTTTCCCTGCAACTGTGTCCTCACTGACACCACCTTCTTTGCTGGATGTCCGTCTGAAAAGTTTAGAAATCTTTGGAAACTGAACTTTTTCTTTGGATTTTGGCCCAGAACAGATTCAGGAATTGTTGTTAAAGCTCGGCTGCTGTGGGCTGACACACTGGAGCGTGCTGATCCATAAACAGAATCGGTGTCAGGTCCTGACCGTGATCTGAATGAGTCATATCCAGAACTTCCTAAAGATCATGTATCTGACCCCTCCTCTCTGCTCACTGGAAAGAGTAATAGGAAATATAAGGAATAAAAGTGTAACATAAGCTGTAGATTGTGAGATATTATAAATAATTTGTTAATGACATTCAAAAGTTCATACGCAGCATTAAAATAGTGAGGATGAAAAGGCAGCTTCTAATCTGAGCAAACATGGCCGACAAATTTCACTCACACCAAGTTGCAGTGGCTCATGTACAGTATTTATAAGTAGTCTTGGGATTCTTCTATCAATTTTTAATTATATTTGTTAATTTATTCTGGAAATTCAAAAATACATCAAAGGAGCTACGACTACAGTCATGTGCCGTGTGCAGTCCCGATCACAGAGGCATCCATCTTCTTTCTCTGCCCTGACTGATCTGAAGCTTTTTGTTTTAGTCATTCCTCATATATAACCTTGTGGTCTCTCAAGATTTGCAATAATAATAATAATAATAACAATGAGTAATACTCACTGGAAGGTGGTACTCTCATGCTATCAGACCTGTCCAAGTGCAGAGATTCAATTCCAGAGTCTGTGGAACGTGTTGATGCATGAACAGGTCCTAATCGTGATCTGAATGATCCTCCCACAGAAGACGTATATGAACTTTTCTCTCTGCTCACTGTAAAGGATGAGGGAAAGCACAGGATTCAGTTTTACACTTTCTGGTCTTCAGTCTGATAATACAGTATATACACTGCTCAAAAAAATAAAGGGAACACTTTTTAATCAGAGTATAGCATCAACTCAGTTCAACTTCTGGGATATTGATCTGGTCACAGTTAAGTAGTTGGGGGGGGGTTGTTAATCAGTTTCAGCTGTTCTGTTGTTAATGAAATTAACAACAGGTGCAGTAGAGGAGCAACAATGAGACACCCCCCAAAACAGGAATGCTTTAAAAGGTGGAGGTCATTGACATTTTGTCCCCCCTCATCTTTTCCTGAGTTTTTTTCACTAGTTTTGTAGTTTGCTTGGGTCAGCATCACTACTAGTACCATGGTGCGATACCTGGACCCTACAGAGATTGCACAGGTAGTCCAACTACTGAAGGATGGCACATCAATATGTGCCATTACCAGAAGGTTTGCTGTGTCTCCCAGCACAGTCTTAAGAGTACGGTGGAGATTCCAGGAGACAGGCAGTTACTCTAGGAGAGCTGGACAAGGCCGTAGAAGGTCCTTAACCCCTCAGCAGGACCAGTATCTGCTCCTTTGTGCAAGGAGGAACAAGATGAGCACTGCCAGAGCCCTACTGCTATGAATGTGCCTGACCAAACAATCAGAAACAGGCCTCATGAGGGGGGCCTGAGGGCCCGACGTCCTATAGTGGGCCCTGTGCTCACTGGCCAGCACCGTAGAGCTCGATTGGCATTTGCCACAGAACACCAGAATTAGTAGATCCACCACAGATCCTCCTGGTGCACGACAATGCCCGGCCTCATGTGGCGAGAGTATGCAGGCAGTTCTTGGAGGATGAAGGAATTGATACCATTGACTGGCCCTCCGGCTCGCCTGACCTAAATCCAATAGAACACCTCTGGGACATTATGTTTCGGTCCATCCGATGCTGCCAGGTTGCACTTCAGACTGTCCAGGAGCTCAGTGATGCCCTGGTCCAGACCTGGGAGGAGATCCCCCAGGACACCATCCGTCGTCTCATTAGGAGCATGCCCCGACGTTGCATACAAGCATGTGGGGGCCATACAAACTACTGAGTACCATTTTGAGTTGCTGCAATGGAATTTCGGTTAAATGGACTCGCCTGCTGCATCATTTTATCGCTTTGATTCTCAAGGTGTCTTTGAATTCAACCCTCTGTAGGGTGATCATTTTCATTTCCATCAAACAATGTGGCATCCTTTCGTTCCTAACACATTACCCAGTCTATATGAGGACAGATATTCTGCATGATTTTTTCCCCATTGAGATCTGATGTGTTTTCAAAGTGTTCCTTTATTTTTTTGAGCAGTGTAATTACTTACAGTTCAGAGTTCTCCGGTCTCTTAGTTTCACCTACTAAAGAACAGATAAAAACACTGTTAATTCATTCTGGGTGTAGTAAAGGTATGTGTCGGTTATGGGCCAGTTTTTGGAAAAGTAGCTTCTGTTGTCAGGCACCATGCGCAATCCCCTTCATGGGGAGGTCCATAATGAAACTGTTCCACTCTGCCCTGACTGCTTTGATGCTTTCTGTCTGTTCTACTCATACACTTACATTTACGGCATTTGACAGATACTCTTCTCCAGAGGGGCTTACAGTTTACATTTACACAGGTAGGTGAAGGTAGTGATAGTGAAAAAAGTGTTAGGAGTGTTGAATATCATTGTTTTGTAAATAAGTTGGTTTTTATACAAGTGTGTTCGTCTACCATGGGGAGAACAGCTGCATTACCAGAACAAAGCTTTATGTATTTACGACAGGATGGGGTTTCCTGGGAGAATGTTCCCTTCAGGAGAACTCAACGACAGGATGTCCCTGGGACAATGGTCACCATCTGAAGGATAGTTGACCATCTGCTGACACTAGATAAGGACACACCCTCTGTGTGTCTTAAGGTGATGGTCAAATGGGGTATATAAACTCTGTGACTAGTTTCTTTCTTTGGACTGTCTTTGAACAAGAGCTGTGAGTGAACTGCGATCGCCTTGAAATAAACTACTCCAACATCTCCAGCTTTCGGTCTCCTGACTCTACTCTTCTGTGCAAGCAAGAAAAGGAACAACAGGAGTTTTGCCCAAGGACTCTTCTTGATATAATGTAATGTGGTGGCCCAGGTGGGAAATCAAACCCCACTCTGCTATACCAACCACCATCATTCAGATCATACTCTTTCTATAACTTAGTATGTTTCAGAAGAATTTCAGATGTTAAGAAAAGGAACAATAATAAGTAATACTCACTGGAAGGTGGTACTCTCATGCTGTCAGACCTGTCCAAGTACAAAGATTCAATTCCAGAGTCTTTGGAACGTGTTGATGCATAAACAGGTCCTGACTGTGATCTGAATGATCCTCCCACAGAAGACGTATTTGAATTCCCCTCCATCTTTGCTGTGAAAGATGGAGGAGAAAGAGAGTGAGGCAAAGAGAGTGATTTATTCTTTTGATCTACAGCTTGAGAATGATATTTTTAATAACTTACAGTACAGATATCTCTTATGATGTTCTCAGATGCTCTCTTAGTTTCAGCTATTTACAGAGTGTATACCCCGATATGCCACGCCCAGACAGTTTACAGGTAGGTCTATGAATTAATTAGCCATTTTCTACATTTCTATGACTTTGTCTTTCAAAATTTGCTGGATGTTTATTATTATTACTCAATTTTAGTATCAAATATTCTTAATATTTTACACCACACCTTTCTTCTATTGCATGCATTGTGCACCCTGTTGTATGCGTCTTTTTATTGTTTGTTGTCTTCTATTGTTTTATCCCTTCCTAAAAGTCTATCCAGGGGCTACATTAATTATCTTCAGCTAAAGGACACACACACACACACACACACACACGTATTATATGTACCCCTAAATCAGAAGGATTTGAATGGCATATTAAAACCAAAAGCATTCATTAATTCATTAATTCTAAACTGGGTGCTCTTCTCCATTTTGCTGCATTACAACCCAAACAGCTTTAGCCGCTATTCATTTGGAAAGGCTTTCCACTAGATCAGGGGTTCCCAATCCCAGTGACCCTATGCACTGCATGTTTATATGTTTCCTACTCTACATGCCTGACTCAGCCAACAAGCCTTAATCAGGTGAGCTGGATGAGACAAAGCACAAAAACTGTGTTGGGTCACTGGGACTGGTATTGTAAATCACTTCACTAATGTTTGAGTGTTTGATCCTGAAGTCATCAGAGAATCATGGTATTTTTTGACTGGGCAGTGACGTACAGTTACAAATCCATTTTAAAGCTTTGCAAGCTGTGGAACTCTGCATAGCATTAAGTCCGGTACTACTGGGGCAACAACAGCATTCTTCTCAGCCTCCACTTTTAATGGTGGCAAGGGTGCTTGTGTACATTGGAGTCACAACTTTCTGCCCCAGCACTGTCGTTTGCAGCTGTAACCAGCTTCACTTGCCCTAGTATAGCTGCAGACCAGAACTTGTGAACTTGGCTCACGACCCACACCACCTCAGAGAGTCGGCTCCTACCTGTCATGTTGACTCGGTTACCAACAACAGACTTGAGTTGAGCGGCTATGGCTTTCTAATTGGCCAGTGTGCTGCCCTTGAGCATGTGAGAGCATACCTGGATAGGGCCATGGGAAGTGGGGTTGCATCTTTTGGTTAAAGCGTGTGGGGAAAGTGTGTGTAGAATTTGTGGGCCATTTTGAGCCTAAAAGCCTAATGTTGTGTTGTCCCACACTTTGACTACATTCTTTTATTCATCAATCATGATATCTCCCCTCACAGAGTGTTCAAGTTTGTGACTGTGAGCATCATACAAGTGGTTACTGCTCCACACATTTACAATCTGATCACAACTCCAGAAGGAGAGAGAGCAGAGAAGTCAGGCTGTACATCAGCTGTTTAAGTTATGCATACTCTTTGCCATCACTCAGTGTTATATCATATCATGACATGTTCATTTCATGTATATACAGTATACACTGTTACAGTCACTGTTATAAAGGTCTTCAGATGTTATGATTAATGATCAGGGGCCTTCAACAAAATTGTTTGAGTCTGAGTCTTGTTCAGATTGACCTGTTGACCTCTTTTCTAGTTTGAAAAGTGCAGTTTGCAAACAGTTAAAGATGGCACAAAAAGTATAAATGTTTTAATACACTTTAAATTGCAAAGTTGTTTGGAATACTGCACTACATGATATGAAATTAGTTATGTGACCATCAGTAAAAATACGTGGATGTAATATGTAATAAATACTTTATTTTCACGGATTGCGCCCCCAGTGGCCAAATTGTATAAAAACTATTAGAAACTACCTCTATAGATACACAATTAAGGGTTCATGATGACTGACTAATATTAAGCCTTTCAAATGCCTACTGAACAGCTATGTAGCATGTACAGCTACAGTGTAAATGTACCAAAATGTACCAAACTTGAATCTAGTCCTAGACCAAATTCTCAAGTTTCAAATTTTTTGGATGAAGTGTTCTTGAGTTACAGAATTGTTTATTAATTGTATAATTTTCAGAAGGGTTCATTTTGCCATATTGTTTTAAAAAAGTCAATATGTTTTTGATAATTATTGAGGTCCAGGGTCTGGAGAATTCTTTTGAGATTTTTTTTCAGACTTTTTGTGTGTAAACCCTAAGACTAGTTCACAAAAGTAGGTTGTGCATATTATGCAAAATAGTAGGCAAAGCTTAATAGTCAAGATAGCAGAATGATTTGTTTGAATCAGAAAAAAATTCTTTTGTCTGTGAAGACTTTCCTGTAGAACCGCCAAGCCCTTCGTAGCGGGATGGACTACTACCTATCGACCAAGTTTCATGTCTGTACTATTTACGGTTTGTTCTGCATGACTTGTTTTAGGGCAAAAAAAGAAGAAGAAGAAAAACTCTTAACAATTACAATAGGGTTCCAGCACCAAGTGCTTGGACCCCTAATAATAACAACTATTATTATTAATAGTAGTAGTATTTAGTAGTATTTCTGTTTAACACATTTGGCGGGAAAAGTAACTACACTGGGTACAGAAAAAAGGGTCATGTAATACTGTCATGTCCACATGCCGTTCCTCCACTCACAGATCAGATTCTCCTGAGTTCTGAGAGTTGACTCCTCCCCTTCACACACCTCATCTACATCCCCTCATTAAGCCAGTCTTTACATAGCTGGACTCTTCCTCTGCCTCCTTGTGAGGTGTTGTCACTCCCCAGAGTCTTTACTGAGCAGTGGGTTTCTCTGAATGTCTGTACTGTCTGGTTTGGAGTTTTGCCTGTTCCTCCTTGTATGTTATGCCTCTGGTTTGACTTTGATTCCTGTTTGCCCCTTTGATTGTGTAACACTGAATGTGCAGTTCTAACTGAACACACTAACATCTCTAGTTCAGTACATGTGTTGTTTTAATAAATCAGTATTAATGGTGAATGTATTGTTAAAATTACAATATAATAAGGGACTATATATTATGTCTTAATATTGGTGATGATCACTCACTCCTCAATGATCTGATGTGCTTTTCCTGGTTCTGCACCTTCATCATCCTCTCTTCTGCTCTCCTCTTCTTCTCCACCTCCCGTAGAACCTTTCTGTCCATTTCAAAATGGCGTCCACTGTTTACTGCCACCATCTCCTCTATCTTCTCCAGCAGCTCTGTGACCTGAGTGTCATCACTCCTGTTCTTATTGTTGAAAACATGATACCTGTTCCCACATTTCTCCACCAGCCACTGGAGCTCCTTCCCTTCACTCTCAATGTGCTGCTCTATGGGTGTGTCCCCCAGATAGTCTCCACAGGTGAACAGCACTATAGTGTGACTCCAGACTGTATCAGTGAGAAGTTTCAGATATCCTTCTAATACACTTCTATCATTTCTGTTAAACACCCACTCCAGGTGTATGATAAGCAGTACAGCATGAGGTCCTGGAGGACACAGAGACACACTGAGCACAATCTCCTGTTTCAGTAACTCAGTGCTCTCCTCTACAGGTTCATTACTCCACCATCCTGGAGCTTCAACCACAGTGATTTGTCTCCCTGCTACTTCTCCCTGTCTCTTCACACACTGAGCAGTTCTCTTCAACTCAAACTCTTCTCTGTTCAGGATGGTGTTTCCTGCTGAACTCCTCCCAGCATATCTGTTCCCCAGCAGCACAATCCTCAGCTCTGAGAGACGGAGTGAGTCACCTGTAATGTACAGTGATATAAAGGTTATTAAACTCTATATAGTGTATCAGGTAAATTAACTGAAATTAACTCCAGTTGTTTTACAGTACAGAGTAACTGACATTACTGGTAAAAGTGGAACATACAGTAAAATAAACACTGTATTTGATCACAGTGAGAAACTGCACCGAAAAGCCACTAAAAACACTAAACAGAAACCCAAAAATCTAACAAAGCATAATTTAATAAGCACACCGCATCTACAAATACACTCTAGATCCATGCAGACGAACTACTCAAACTATATAGCCATTATTCACTTATATAACTAGTGTAACGATCAGGAAACACCTGGACAGACAATGGACTCTTCACCCAGGACAAACAGTCCCCTTTTTTTTTTAGCCTGTACGTAAATTTGCTTATGGCAGGCCTTATCACGAGGCAGGATGCAAGACCCCCAACAGTTACAACAACCCTGTGTTTCAGCAAAGAGGTCCTCAGGTGGCATGCCTTATATGGCGATGCTAGAATGCAAGGTCTCCATCATTTACGACCCCCCTGGTCCTCCACAAAGAACCCCTCATGGACCAGAGTGACCTCTGCGAGACCTCATGCATGAGGGAACGCAGTATCAGATATGACTTAATTTGATGTGTTCCCTGAACGGCATAATCCACAATTAATTCCACCACATTGAAGTTGAGAATGACTGTAAAATTGGCCACAGATCGGATCAACACCAAGAACACCCTTGTACTATCTACCAAACCAAAGTTATGACTTTCTGGATTTAATGAGGAACTTCACTCCACCATCCTAACCCAAGAAACCTTCCAGCATTACTGGAGACTGTTATTAAGTAGTAATCCATATTAAGGCCCCTCTTCTACCCCACTCGTGGGTCATGGCCTCACAAACTCATGATTAAAAGTAGATTGTATTTCTGTTCTTATCACCTCATAAGATTGTATGAATTTGGGGACTTTATGGAAGTTTGTGACGCTAGAGTGATGAAGTCTCTGTTGTAGTGTGAAGAATACTAACCCTCATGTTATCTTACTATTAGTTATATATGTTTAACCTGTTTCTTCCCTTTTTGACTGTTAAGGTTGACAAGCTAAATGGCCAGCTATAAGATTTTATTTTAATTCCTAAAAGAATCAGCGGCACACACCTCCTGTGTGTGGGGGAAGGTCCATACACCAAGTAGAAGCCATCAATTAGGAGTAAGCTAATGAATATTCAGTATTACCAAGCCCCAATGAGCAACGGGATCCGCCCAGGAGGGGATGGTACCGATCGCAGATAAAATCTGGCGCGCACTCTGAATCGTGGCACATTTCCTGAGGGTTGAGCTGCGTGCGCTTTTCCGAGCTTCGAACTTCTAGCTTGTTGCTCCTTGCCAACCTCCGGTGACTTCAGCCTAGTCAACGAAGTTTTCTTCAGATATCATCCAGGAACACCGAAAGAAACTTAGTGCCAACCTCGAGGTTAGAAACAGATCTGAGAAGTTTATTCGTTTTGTTTTACGTATTTTATTTTTAGCCAAACCACTGTGAGTCTGGTACTCACTGCCTGAGCTACAATTAAGAGCAACCTGCGTTTTGGCCAGCGTAGTTTACTTTTAATTCAGTACTCAGCCCAAGTCAGACCGAATAGCCCAGTAATCTGCCTCGAACTCTGAACTTCAAGCCACTTGCTGTGACGTTGAGGACGTCGGCCGTGCCAGTGAACCGCGGAAGCCGGAGCCAGGACGACAACCAGCGCGGTCTTCAACGCAAGTTCCTCGGCACCTCCCGGCAGCAACCTCCAACCACTTCCCGGCAGCCTCCACTCGGCCCAGGCCGAGGCCAACTGCACTCCCGTGGTAGGTGTGCCAGTCTCCAGAAGAAGTGAGTCGCCGGACCAGCGCTACTTGACCGGAGTGCCGCACCGAGACCTGCCACCGCTAGAGGCCCTCGCCACATCACGAGGTTTCCACGTGACCTGACCCAGGTTCTCGTAACGCACCAACAGCAAAGTAAGGCAGTTTACACTGTTCCATAAGTTCAGAGCTCGACGCCAGTAAATCCCTCTTTTAAATCCCCTTCTATCTTTGGTAAAGACGCTAAATACTTAATTATCCCAGCTGAAAGTACCATTTCCCCCACCATGCTGATTTAGTAGAAATTTGTTGTTTTCTTTTAGTTAATCCCTATATTCAGTATATCTGTGTTTTAGTAATTTGTACTCACCTTACCCTTTCAAGTGTTGCTTTTCCTGCTTTGATAATCTTACAATAAATAATCAAGTGTGTGTTAAAATCATCTCCAGTGAGTGTGTGTGTAATTTTGATTGACCCGAGCCATTCCCTGACAGTGGGTACCGAATCCTTGGTTTTAATTAATAAATTCCATTAATTAATTAGTTTGATTGTATAATTCAGTTAGTTAAATAACAATATACTAAACCACCCTCTAGTGGTCTTGTACCCCTACACAAGTTAATAGTTAATAGTTAATTTATTTCATCATTTATATGTTTGATAAATTATTAAGTATTATAGTGTCAGTATTACAGCACAATATAGACTAAATACTCTGATCATACTGATACATACTGAATGTGAGGCTGACTCAATTATGTGGTATGTTACTAGGGGCCAAGGGTACGTCTCCCAAAAGTTTAGTTGTTAACTATTTTAGCAGGTTATATAGTTGGAATGATGCAGTTGCAATGCAGATGTTTCCCAAAAGCATAGTCGGAACTATCAAGGTAACTATGTTAGTAATGTATATGATTTGAACCATCATTAAGTAATCCTGTAATGGTAGCTGCTGTTGAGAGGAGACTCAAAGCACCTGAACACTACTCAGGGGCTTTACCAGACAAGCTGGATAGGACCCAAATGCTAAGCAGTCAAGACTTGGAACAGTTTAAAAACAAAGACACACCTTTCCAGAAGTAAACCCCAGGCTGCCAAATGAGATGTCTACCACCCAGCCACTGCGGCTTTACAGATAATCACCAACCAGGTGGGAACATCAAAGGAGTGGGAACTAAATATAGATGGGAAAAGCCCACCTGACTTTAGAAAAAGATTGAGCGGAAAACAGGAAACAAAGGATGCCTTGGGAGACTGACTACGTCTCCAGTTAACCAAGGTTTATATTTTGTGGAACTCCCAACGACAAACCAGGGATGCAGATGCTAGTCAAATAAATTAGGGAAGAAACAAAAAAGGGAAAAACTGCTCTCCTGCCTTTTCTTGAGACAGTCTTCACTATATAATGGGAGAGAGCCAGAGAAACAGAATGAGGAACGGTGTCAGGAACAAAGAACTTGGCTCTATGCGCGCCAAGCTAAAAGTCAGATAAGTTTTTAACAAATCGACAGCAGAGAACAACAGCAAAATCCAGGCAAACGGGAAATGCAGGGTCAGAGAAGGAGAGACAGGAAAGGGTTGAAAACCAGGAAATCTGGATATTATAATTCCTGACGGCAGCAGCTGGGCTACCTCTCCCGCTAATGTGCAGTTTTTCCGCTTATTTATGTTTCGTGTGTTTGTTTCACTTGGTGTTCGTCTACAATGTGCAAGTCCAACATTGTCTACGACCGGCAAACATTACTGGACATCGGAAAACGGTGCAAGGACTTAACTTTCAGCTTGCCGTTTCTGGACCCCACACTGCCTATTGTTCGCACCAGAGGCCCGGAGTTGACCGCGGCCTCACCTCGGACCGGAAGATGCCGAAGACGGGCATGCGAACGTAAACAAAAGCGGGGTAAGTGAGGAGGTGTCCGGGCGAGGCTAGCGAAGCTAACTCGGATACCACTTCCAAGTCTACTGCTCACAAATTTGTGAACGACCGATGGTGCACCAACTCTACGGTTGTTGAACCCGGCTGCTCTCCTGATGTAGAGTTCATGTTGGTGAGATGCAGACCGTACAACCAACTGTGGTTATTGTTGTGGCTTCCTACATACCCCCACAAAGCGATGCTAATGCTATTAGCAAGCAGCAGTCTTGCCATCCAGAAGCTGCACTCATCGTTGCGGGGGACTTCAATCAAACTGATCTCAGAACAGTGCTGTCCAAGTTTCATCAGCACGTCTCCTGTCCAACACGAGGGGAAAACACGCTGGATCACGGAAGCTTTCAGCACCACACCCCTGCCTCCGTTCGGTAACAGTGACCACATCTCTCTCTTGATGAAGCCCACATACCGACAGCTGCTGAAACGGGTCAAAGCAACAGTGAGAGCAGTGCGTGTGTGGCCTGAAGGAGCAGAGTCAGTACTACAGGACTGCTTTGAGTGTACTGACTGGGAGATGGTTAAATCTGCAGCCACCACAGACTATCTGGTTGACATAAATGAATATGCAACATCAGTCACTGGATTCATCAGGAAGTGTGTGGATGATGTGACACAAACAAAGCAAATTCGCACACTTCCAAACCAGAAACCATGGATGAACAGTGATGTAAGCAGCCTCCTCAAGGCACGTGATGCAGCCTTTAAATTTGGCAACAGCGAGGAACTCAAAGCTGCCAGACACAACCTAAAGGCTGGCATCAGGGCTGCAAAGCACAAGTACAGCTCACAGATAGCAGCTCACTTCAACTCCAATTAAGACCCCAGGCGCATGTGGCAGGGGATCCAAGTGATCACTGATTACAAGAGCAAAGTCAGTACCCCAGTGACCACAGACGCCTCCCTACCAGCTGAACTGAACAACTTCTATGCCCGCTTTGAGACCTCTGTTCAGGCCCAGTCCTCCAACACTGCCTCGCTCCCCACCTCAGAGGAGGAACCACCACTCATACTGGCTACAGATGAGGTGAGGAGAGCACTGATGAGGGTTTCAACCTGGAAAGCCGCGAGCCCAGACTGCATCCCAGGGTGGGTACTGAAAGCTTGTGCCACCCAGCTGGCCTCCACCTTCACAGACATCTTCAACCTTTCCCTGGCACAGTCTACTGTTCCAGTCTGCTTCAAAGCCACAACCATCATCCCAATCCCAAAGAAGTCCATCATCACATGCATGAATGACTACTGTCCCATCGCTCTCACACCCATAGTGATGAAGTGCTTCGAGAGACTAATCCTGTCTCATATAAAGAGGAGTCTTCCCAGCACCTTGGACCCACATCAGTTTGCCTACTGTGCAAACAGATCTACTGATGATGCGGTCTCCCTGGCAATCCACACTGTACTCAGCCACTTGGACAGCAGCAGCTCATATGTAAGGATGCTGTTTATCGACTTCAGCTCCGCCTTCAACACAATCATCCCTTCCAGACTCATCCACAAGCTAAACACACTGTGCAGCTGGATCATGGACTTCCTCACCTGCAGACCACAGTGTGTTAGGATGGGTGAACACACCTCACCTTCCCTCACACTCAGCACAGGATGTCCCCAAAACATTGTTCTCTCCCCATTGTTGTACACTCTGTACACCCACGACTGGATCGCAACCCACAGTTGCAACACCATCATCAAGTTTGCCGATGACACAACAATAATCGGCAACATCACCAAAGATGACGAGGGCCCATACAGAGAGGAGGTCCAGAGTGGTGTGCTGCCAACAACCTCTCTCTCAATGTCAGCAAAACCGAAGAGATGATTATTGACTTCAGGAGCATGGAAAGAAAGCACAAACCACTGAACATTGGAGGCACTTTGGTGGAAAGAGTGAGCAGCTTCAAGTTCCTTGGTGTCCACTTAGCTGAGGATCTTACTTGGACGCTTAACACCTCACACATTGTCAGGAAGGGCCGACAACGCCTCCACTTTCTACGAAGGCTGAGGAGAGTCAACCTGCCACAGCAGCTCCTCTGCAACTTCTACAGATCCACCGTGGAGAGCATCCTGACGAGCTGCATCACTGTGTGATATGGCAGCGCCACCTCTGCTGAGCGCAAGGTCCTGCAGAGGGTGGTAAAGACTGCACAGCACATCACCGCAACTGCCCTCCCACCTATACAGGACATCTATGACAAGAGATGTCTGAGGAAAGCACTCAACATATCCTCAGACCCCACACATCCCAGTCATTCCCTGTTCCAACCTCTGCCATCTGGAAAGAGGTACCGGAACATCCGAGCCAGAACCTCCAGGTTCTGGAACAGCTTTTAACCTAGAGCTGTCAAACTGGTCACACCAGCAGTGCCTACCAGAACATGACCACACCACTAAAGACTGTTACTGATTTCTAGCCAGATCCCCCAGAACACACTGGGCTCTACTACCTCACAGGAGTGTTTGCACCGCACTTTATACTTTATACTTGAACATTTCAGCTGTGTATTTACTGATCTATATTTATTTTTCTATACTGAACATCTGTACCAAACAATTTAGCTGTACCTGAACATTAAGCTGCTTCTCCTACCTGCACTGTACACTTTATATATCTCTACTGTTCACAACCACATACTTAACTGATAGTGCTCTTACACTTTGCACATGTCCTGTACATGTACTGTTTGCACACATTGTTTTTGTTTATTTGTCTTTGCACTACACTATTTATATATATTTATACACATATATTCTTGTAACTGCACTGGAGAAAAAGCCTGACTGTGTTTCGTTATGCTGTACAACCCTGTATTGGTATAATGACAATAAAGTTGAATTGAATTAGAATGTTGTCGAGGTACATGTAGGCATAGCGGTTCAGGGCCTCCCTCAGGACCTCATTAATGAACCGCTGGAAGACGGTGGGAGCATTCATCAATCCAAAGGGCATCACCAGGTACTGGTTATGCCCTGAAGTGGTGATGAAGGCCATCTACCACTCATCCCCTTGCTGTATGCGGATGAGGTTGTAAGTGCTGTGCAGGTCCAGCTTGGTGAAGAGAGGCTGAGGGCTGAATGAAGCCATTAGCCAGCACCTCCCGGATGTACTCCTCCATAGCCGCCTTCTTAGGGGCGGACATGTAGAACAACCAGCCTTAGGGGAGGGGTTGTTCCAGGCAGGAGGTTGATGGCAAAGTCGTACTCCCTGTGTGGAGGCAGTACATGAGCCCTGTCCCAGCTAAAAAATGCTCTGAGGTCATGATACTCTGCGGGAACCTTCGAGAGATCGAGACTCAGTGGTGGTGCCACTGACCCCTCAGGGTGGCGTGAGGGTCACTGGCTCAAGCACGCCCCCTGGCACTGCGGACCCCAGGTAACTATCGACCGGGTGGCCCAATCAATGTGGGGGTTGTGTTGTACCAACCATGGGGACCCCAGCACAAGGTGGAGCTGGGGAATGCAGGTTAGGTACAACACCACGGTCTCCACATGGGGCCCCACCCGCATGGTTAGAGGTTGGGTGCAGTGCATCACGGGCCCAGTCCCTGCCGGCTGACCATCCAGGGTCAGGACCTGGATAGGTCTGTCCAGGGACTGGATAAGAATCCCCAGGGTGATGGCGGTGTCCCTGTCGATAAAACTCCCCGCCATGCCGGAGTCAACAAAGGCACGGAGGGGAACCAGTCAGTGGCCTGATCACGACAGGGCGACCCTGAGAAACATGCCGCTAGTGCAATAAGGTGTGCTATTGTCCACTCCGGGGACCTCAGCCCAGAACAGACTTAGGTGTTTCCCTAAGGTACATAGGTCAAGGTGCTGCGGCATGCCCCTCCTCCGGGTTAAAGTCCCAGCGCATGGCTTCAGAGAACCGGTGGGCTGCTTGAGTGAGCTGATTTGCTGGAGCAGTTGCTCATGACGTCCTATCAGCTCACCCTGAGCCGCCAATGCATGCCTCACTGAGAGTCGCTCCTCATGATCGCCGCAATACACATCCATGGCCTGCCCTGCTGGGTCCTGCATGGCTACATGGCTACTTCTGTCACAGTGCAGTTGGGGTTTGGACCCAACCGTTTGCGCCAATGTGGATTCACGTGAAACAATGAGTGCAGGGAGTGGACTACTTAGAGGGAATGTGTTTGGGTGAACTGGTTTTAGGCCTCCGTAGTGATGGCCCCACGTGTTAACGCTGCGGTAGGCAGCAGTACACGTGAGGCAAGTCAGAAGAGGTTTTGTGAAGGACAGGGAGAAATAGGCGGGAAGCTCAAACAAAGGAGATGCCAACAATGGCGTGCTCAAACAAGAGGGAATGTTTATAAAGGAACAGAAACAACCAGGAATGGGTCAAACAGAAAGGGGATATCCTTTCTTTTGTGGGNCCTTTCTTTTGTGGGTCTTCTCTTGTTCAGCCTGACCCACGTTTTCTTCTCTCTATATTTATTTATTTATTAAGCACTTGTTTCTTTTCTTTTCATTTCTTTCCTTTTTCTCTTTTCTTCTTTTTCTTTTGCTGTACCATACCGTCTACTCCTCTACAAAGGTGTAGTGGAGATGGATGTTTGGTGGGGGCTTACAATATATGGCTGGTGCCCGGACCCTTACAAAATCAGATAGACCAGTGAACAAATCCAAAGGGGTAACCCAGGAGAGTAATCAGAATAAACAAAAGGAGAGTTGAAAACCAGACAGGCAAACAGTCAGACAACCAAAACAAGGTGAAGATCAAGTGAAGACAAAGGGGGTCAGAACCAGAGATAACAGCAAGACAGGCAAGAGAGAAACACTCAGTGATGCAAACTAGGTTTGGAAAAACTTCACAGTGAGTGTGTGTGTTTGGGTGAAGTTTAAATGCAGACTGGGTGATGAGAAGCAGGTGTGGGAAATCAGTACTCAGGAGATCTGGAATGACGCATGATGTATGATGTTTTTAAGCGACCGCTATCAATTTGTAAATATGAACGGTCAATCATCCATGTAAAAAAGGGTCGTTTGGGACTTAATTTTGCCTTTTAATGACTTGTTCATGTTCAGCCCGCCTACCTGTATGCCAATCGGAGTGCAGCACAAAGAATTCTGGGTTTGTAGGTTGGTCTATGTGGTTCGATGCTAGTGAAGTGGAGGGAATGCTCACATTCATCGAGGTTTTGGGATTATTTGCCATGGGATTGATGTGTTGTGTGCGTACATTTAAATGTAAGTATGCAGGTTCACTTTGTCTAATTCAAGTTTAGCGTTATCCATTACTTCTAAAAGTTTGGTCGGCACGGTTTTGCAGTATGTCTGTTTCACTAATGACCTGCATATGCTTATTACGGCATGTTGTCTTGCTCTTGAATGTGTTATTTCTGAATGTATGGTTTGCATATAGTGCTGTAAATTTAAGTGTCTAGCGCCATCTACAGCAACAAGTTCGCCAAGCTT
>CM067496.1:24294779-24370544 GCA_034552555.1 Semaprochilodus insignis
AGTGATTTTTTTGATATGTGGATTTTGAGGGTAATTTGGGCCAGTGAAATCATGCACTAATGACACCTCCATTAAAACTAATGCAGCTCAGTTAGGGCTTTAGTTGTGTTGCTGCAATGAAATTCAGTAAGCTGTTAAGTGAGTTACTCCATGATTGTAATAACCTTTCCCCACTGGCTCCTGGAATCATATATTTGGTTACTGATTTACTAGTTTTACTCAGCCACTCTCTGTTGTGTTTAACCCTAGCCTACCCTCTGTTGTGTATGCATCACTCTTATACAATTCTTATTATTCTTAAATCCCTATCCAACTACTAAGTCCAAGCTACAATGCAACCTACTGTCATGCACTATTCTACACCAGATCAGTAGACCAGTGATCAGTTTTGGAGTAACACATACAAAAATTCAGTTTAGTTCAGTAGAATTCAAGTGTTTTTGTTTTACTCATATTCACTGTGTCCATATTACTCAGCTGAGCATCTTAAAAGCTACTTAGCATAGTTGTTGTACAACCACTTAACATAGGATTAAAAAAAATGTAATCCAACATTTCATGTTGGTATATTAGCAGATAAGACTGTTTAAAGAGAAACTTGGAAAAAAACAAAGTGGTCATTACCTATGAAGCAATATGAAGAAGTCATTGATGATGAAAATGTAAAGCCAGCTCAGTGAACAGGCTGAATATGTAGTAAGTTTAGGAAAGAGTCCAGTGAAGCCTTACGACTACATTGCGTTGTGCATATCATTTTGTGTTTTGTCTTATTTCCTCAATGTGTTTCAGCAGCTGGCTTCTCCATCTATTGTCTGGACAGAACACTGAACTCTAGTAAGGGCAGAGGTGGCGGGGTATGCGTTATGGTGAACTCCCAACACGGGACAGACCTCCATGCTCTACAGACCTTGAAGTCAAAAGTTTAACCTTTGTTTCTGCCCAGAGACTTCACCTCAGTCACCCTAACCTCAGTCTACAGCCCACCTCACCCGCAGGCTTTGTGCAAGTACATCAATGGACTTGAGAACACTCACCCAGAGGCTGTTTTTATTGTGGTGGAGGATTTTTACAGGGTAACATTGAAGAAGGTTCTACCCAAATACTATCAGCACATTCAATTTCCCACTCGAGGAGAACAGACTCTTGATCATTGCTGTGGGTGGGTAAGTACTGTAAAGGCATTCTCCAAAAACAAACAGTAATAGCATCCGGAATAAAGTGAAATCCCTGTGGATTCACATGGGGGATAGGAGGTCATGATCAGTCAAACAACAGGCAAACCCAATCACATCACCAAGGACAAAAAATTAAGAAATAAACATTTGTTCAGACCTGCCAGATCTGCAATAATGTGAACAACACAGTAAACTGCCCAATCCAGAGTAATTAAGTTAGGCAGCCTTACCTGCTGGATTCAGTTGGGGTGGAGCTGCCTGTATACATAACTTAAAACGGGTAAACCAGGAACAACACTCAGTTGTTTTGTACGTGTATGGCACAAGGTAAATAACATAATGCTGACTATGTGGTGTTTTTATTATGAAGGAGCTGCAAAACTACTGAAAAACCTACTGAAATAAGCACAGAAAATCAGCATAAACACAGCAAAGATCATAGGCATCCAAGACCTGAGCAACCAATAATCAGGAAAGCTCTAAAAAAAAATTCAGAAAGTGCAAAACAACCAGGATTCCAAAAAAACAAAAATGAAACCCAGCTCATAATCCAAGAAAACCACCAGCATTCAGTAAGGTAACAAACAACATACATACAGATTTATTTAGTCCAGGTAAGATTTCAAACAGGTGCGCAGGTAGTAGTCCATCGTCCTGGATCTAGGAAGCTGTCTCTGATTGGTTGACTGGTGACATGTGATCGTGTTGTCAGAGAGCAGGGGATTATGGGAGTTGTAGTGAGTGGATCTTACTGAGGCAGAGGGAGAACACAGAAGAAGAAGGTGTGTGTGTCCATTTTGAATTTGATACCAACACCATGTTTCAAAAAAGTTCAGCCATACAACATGGTGTTATTATTTGGGAGGGCAACTTCTATGGCATAATGCTAATGTAAAATCCCATGCAATTATTATTTTCTTTTTTTGAATGCATGGTATTTGAGGGTAATTCGGGCCAGTCAAAACATGCACAAATGAGACCTATGTTAAAACAAATGCAGTTCAGATAGGGCTGTGTTTTAATTGTGCTGCTGCAATGAAATTAAGTAAGCTGTTAAGTGAGTTACTCCATAACTGTAGCATCCTTTCCCACTGGCTCCTGGAATCATCTATCTGTTTATTGATTTACTAGTTTTACTCAGCCACTCTGTGTTGTCTTTAACTCTTAAATCTTAAAATTTAAATCTTACCCTCTATTGTGTATGCATCATTCTTATACTACATGGTTAAATACCTATCCACTTTTTGTTGTTGGCTGTAAGTCCAAGTTACTATGCAACCTACTGCCATGCATTATTCTGCACCAGTAGAATAAGTAGACCAGTGATCAGTTTTGGAGTAATACATACAAATACTCAGTTTAGTTCATTAGAACTCACGTGTTTGTGGTTTACTTGTATTCACCAAGCCCATTTTTCTCAGCTGAGCATCTTAAAAGCTACTTTGCATAGTTATTGTAGAACCACTTGACAGAGGATTAAAAAAATGTAATCCAACATTTCATTTTGGTAAGGTAACAAACAACATATATACAGATTTAGATAGTCCAGGTAAAATTGCAAACAGGTGCGCAGATAGTAGTCCAGTGGCCTGGATCTCATTACATGTGATTGTGCTGTCAGAGAGCATGGGATTATGGGAGTTGTAGTGAGTGGATCTTACCGAGGCAGAGGGAGAACACAGAAGCGGGACGTGTGTGTGTCCATTTTGAATTTTATGCCAACACCATGTTTCAAAAAAGTCAAGACAGGAGCGAATAAAGACGAAAAGTTAGGAAGGTAAAGCTGTGCTGTGCAGATCCTACAAAACATCTGGTGGAACATCTCACAAATAATTAGGTTAATAAGCAACAGGTCAGTAAGATGACTGGGTAAATAAGGAGCATCCCAAACAGGTGGAGTCTTACAGTGGTAAACCTGAATCTGTCCTAACTGTTCTGAAATGTGTCAATTCAAAACAGGCATATATTTTTCAAAAAACAATCCAATTTCTCAGGTGCAACATGTCATATGTTGTCTTTATACTACTTTCAATTAAATATAATTTTTTTTTTGTATTTTATATTTGGAATTCCAGCCCTTTACCTTTATTAAAAGATGATCCAATCTCATTACACAATCCTTACTGGTCACCTACTGGCAAGCTTGGGACACCCTCACACAATGCACAGCTATTACTAAAATAGGTCAGGACGAGTCTGTTCAGTTTTGTTACCATATGAAGAAGACACCATTGTAAAAATGGCCACAGTGGTGTTTACAGCTGCTTAGGAGAGAAGGCTCCATCTGCAAACTGTCAGACAGGGGTGGAACATGTATAGCGGAGGAACATGTACAGGGGTGAAACATGTAAAAGGGAGGTGAATGGCCAATCAGAACAGAGTAGACAAGCTCTGGGCTCATCGGGAGGCAGGGCTTAAATAACCCGAGAAACAGCCCTGAGAAACCAACCCAGTAGAGCTGCTTCTTCTAGCACTGCAAACTCTCACATGTACAAACACATATGAAACCCAATACCAAACACCTCCTTCAAACAAGCACAGACAAGTGTATTCCTGAACAGAGCCTTTAAAGTAAATGCTAACATAGCTAACACTAGCACGTACAGAAATATACCCTAAAACTACCTTAAACTGTGGCCTAAAACAATGAGGCGGCAGTAGCATACACCTAAATTCCAATTTCAAGATCAGTTACAAGTAGAAATATTACTTAATCTGAGCAGTTCCTTGGCTGGTCTGTTAGGTGCTAGTGGGGGTGGGGTTCTTTCTTCAGTAGCTCGAACGGCGAACAGAAGGGTTAATACTATCAAATTAGTGCAGTTTACATCCAAAACAAGCAGCTACAACTTTGTTTAGGTCAGAAATGTTTAGCTTTTGATTTGAGTTAAGGGACCATCTACAAATTACACTACAAAGTAAAAACGCGCGTGAAGATCAGCGGGCAGAAGCACCTCACCCTTCGTCGTAATGGAGCTACAGCAGGACTTAACAGATCACAAATGAAGAATCATAAATGACGAAGGCCGAGGTTTTAAGAAAAGAGATATAATTAATTAATTATTGATCGATTAACAAAAAAGCTCTATGATGTAACTTGTAATTTAGCTGAAATATTTGACAGTCAGTGATTTTCTCCATGTTACACAAAAAAGAATTCAGAATAGTTTCTACACAGATAATGAATTGCAGCACTTACTAAGTAAAAATCAGGGTCAAATCTGTCAAAACTGATTCCTGTACATGACAGAGTTGTATGCAACAGTTTGGGTGCCCCAATTGCAGTAGATTAAAAATAAATAAGTAAATAAATAAAATGATGTAATTATACAAACACCAAAACAAGCACATCTGAATATTTTAAAACTGGTTTTAAGGAATAATCTTGAAAATCTTTAAATGCTTGATTGGCATGCTTCAAAACGAAATTTAGTGTACTGCAAGGAAAATGTACTTGCTCCTTTTAATAAACTTTTGCCACAAGTTTATGTGAAATCATTTCTATAACTTGAGAACTGTTCACCATTTTGCCCTAAAATAGCTTCTTAATGAAGTGCAGTCTACATAACATACTACACCTCTAACACTGGTGACCTTAACCCTTGCTGCTCTGTAGTCTGTAAGGTTTTTGTGAATTTATGTAAATTGCTTTTTAACGTTTGATGACATCACTCCAAAACAAGTTGTGTGTAAATCCAATCAGCTTTACATACAACACCTCTTAGAAAATATAACTTCTGGGAAATCCAAAGAACAGGTTCTTACAATAACACTTCCATAACTTTTTTGACAGTATTGCAACAAAAAACAGTGGTACATACGGTGCATATAGAAAGTGCAAATGATTCTCCTACCTTTTTATAGGGAGAATTAAAAACAGCTGAACCAGAAATACCATATTACATAAGCAGTGAATGACTGTAGAAGTGGAATCAACATGATTATATTTATTCAAACCACATATTCATTCTACTTTTCCAGTCTTTATTCTAAAATGTTTGTGAAAATAGGAGGATCTTTAACACAGGATTCAGATGAACAGAGAGAAACTGAGGCCAGTGTTTTAATACAGTGGTTCTCAATCAAACATGCTGTTCTGGGTGACTCTGTCCAATCTAGCAACCCTGGCCAGGCTGCTGAAACTGTTTTAATTTGTGAGTAGTGTAGGAGAGCAGAGGAAAGGTCATTTTAACACCACACAGTCTTAAAAACTGTTGTCAATAAGTAAGAGGGTGAACTTGTTTTAGATTCTATATGACCAATTATTTTAAACACATAAAAACGTAGTATACTTGATTATGTGCAAATTCAGCTTCATTAGTCATAACTCATACATTTTATGATTTAAAATATGTTTAAATCAGAATGTTAAAGAGATATCACCATGACAAGAAAGGACCATTTGACTAACATAACATACATCACCTTGTTCCCTAGATCACCATACATCACTTTGGCCCTAGATGCATTCTAACAAACTGATAAAAATGAGAAAAAGGCATTATTTTAAATGCTATCTTCCATTTTTCTGAAACTTTAATTATGAAATTCTACTGAATGTTCGTTGCAGTCCTAGAATGTGTTTGGTGAAAATAAAGCTCAAACTATAAATATTTACCCTTCTTCTCAAGTTCAGTTGACATGTAAACATATTATCCAACTTGTAATCAGTTTATAGATAAAATGCATTGTTTATTTTATTGCACATTTTGTTTGCAGGATGTTGCAGACACTTTATTCTGCTGTAAGCTGTTATGAAGCACATGATGGTAACATAGCTCGGAAGGTAAAGGGTGTGTCCGTAGCCACAATGATGGACAGCAGCTTCCTCCTTCTGCGCTTGGCTGGGTGTTCTAAAGTTCACATGTACTGAAACTCTCTCTGTAAATTAGAAGATCCCTCCACAGCTGAAAGTGTAACCTCATAAAGTGACACTCTGTAATGAAAGAGGGTATATATATATACATATAAACACTGACTCTATATGGTCACAGAGCGCTGTAAGTACTTACTTTCAGCTACTGTAACTGGACCACATTAATGGCAGGCAGGGCAAAATGTGAGCACTGAACTGTTTTGGAAAGGCTTACAGATTTAATAGAAGAGTCAGATAAGAGGATCATAAGCCAAAGGGTCAGGTGGTCCTGACAGCAGTTATTCATTAGAATATTATATGGTAGAGTCATATAATGCTATGTTGATTGGCACTCCTGCATTCAATCTGGCAGAGATGATGTAGCCAGGGTACTCACAGCTACAATTTACTACAGCACAACCATACTAAACTCTATACATATCATCATCATCATCATCATCAGGTTACACTATACAACATCTTGAATTACAGAAAACAGTAGCATGAGATAATCATAACTCATGAAATTCATGCAAAAACTATTCAGAGATAAAAGAGCTGATGGGTACAACAATACAACCTTAATTCCAAAAACATTAAATGTGTAATGTAAATAAATTGGGTAATGTAAATGTAAATAAAAACAGAATGCAGTGATTTGTAAATCACATAGACCCATATTGTATTCGCAATAGAACATGGAACACATATCAAATGTTGAAAGTGAGACATTTTACCATTGTATGAAATTTGTTAACTCACTTAGAACTTGATGGCAGCATCTCAAAAAAGTGGGGACAGGGCCATGTCTACCATTGTGTAGCCCCCCCCTCTTCTTGTAACAACAGTCTGTAAACGTCTGGGAAGTGAGGAGACCAGTTACTGCAGTTTTGGGAGAGGAACGTTGATTTTTTGTTGATGCACCAAATGTTTACTATTGGTGAAAGGTCTGGACTGCAGACAAGCCAGTTCAGTACCCGGACTCTTCTTCTGCGAAGCCATGCTGTCGTGACGGATGCAGTATGTGGTTTAGTTTGCTGAGATATGCATGCAAGACCTTCCCTGAAAGAGATGCTGTCTGGATGGGAGCATATGTTGTTCTAAAACCTCTATATACTGTTCAGCACTCATGGTGCCTTTCCAGATGTGTAAGCTGCCCACGCCATAGACACTAATGCAACCCCATACCATCAGAGATGCAGGCTTTTAAACAGTGGGCTAATAACAGGCTGGATGGCCCCTCTCTTCTTGAGGTTCCAAAACAAATTCCAAAAAGATCTTCAGATTTTGATTCATCTGACCAGACAGCAGTTTAGATTTTGCCTCAGTCCATTTTAAATGAGCTTTGGCACAGAGAAGACAGCGGCATTTCTGAATCGTGTTGACATATGGATTCTTCTTTGCATGATACAGCTTTAACTTGCATTTGTGGATTGCATGGAAGTGTTCCTGAGCCCATGAAGTGATTTCCAATATAGAATCATTCCCATTTTTAATTCAGTGCAGTATTAGACCACAAACATCCAATATTGACTGTCTGTCTTGTTCCTTCGTACACAGAGATTTCTCCAGATTTTCTGAATTTTTTTATGGTATTATATACTGTAAATGGTGAAAAATCCAAAGTCTTCACAATTTTACGTTGAAGAACAGTTTTTACCTCAGTTTTTGGCAGATTGGTGAACCTCTGCCAATCTTTGCTTCTGACAGACTCTAAATTGCTCTTTTTGTACCTAGTCATGTGACTTAATTGCTAATCCTACAGCTGTTTATCAGTATCACTTACTTTTCCAGTTTTTCCCCCGTCCCCACTTTTTTGAGATGCTGCCATCAAGTTCTAAATGACTTAATAATCTTCATGAAACATTAAAATGTCTCAGTTTCAACATCTGATATGTGTTCTACGTTCGTTTGTGAATAAAATATGGGTTTATGAGATTTGCAAATCATTGCATTCTGTTTTTACATTTACATTTATTTACATTTTACACAACTATTTTGGAATTGTGGTTGTATTTTGCAATGAAAGACTGCTGCCTGATAGAGGGAAGAAGAAGCTGTTCTTCCATTCAACTGAAGAATCATTAACTGCAGCAGGATTCACATGGAGATGGTCACTATGCTGTAAAGTACATTAATAACTGAAATCCTGATCAGCTTAACTATGGAGGTATAACAAAAGACCTGCTGGAAGTCCAACCAAGGTACTTTCATCCCAAATGACAGTGTGTGTTCATTTAGGTAACGTTGAAGAGATTTTCTCACTGTTATCATTATAAACACATACTAAGAATTAAAACAGATGTTCTTCAACTACTGCTTGATAACAGCTCATTTTTTCAGTTCATGTTTCCCTGCAACTGTGTCCTCACTGACACCACCTTCTTTGCTGGATGTCCGTCTGAAAAGTTTAGAAATCTTCGGAAACTGAACTTTTTCTTTGGATTTTGGACTCTGAACAGATTCAGGAATTGTTGTTAAGGCTCGGCTGCTGTGTGCTGACACACTGGAGCGTGCTGATCCATAAACAGAATCGGTGTCAGGTCCTGACCGTGATCTGAATGAGTCATATCCAGAACTTCCTAAAGATCATGTATCTGACCCCTCCTCTCTGCTCACTGGAAAGAGTAATAGGAAATATAAGGAATAAAAGTGTAACATAAGCTGTAGATTGTGAGATATTATAAATAATTTGTTAATGACATTCAAAAGTTCATACGCAGCATTAAAATAGTGAGGATGAAAAGGCAGCTTCTAATCTGAGCAAACATGGCCGACAAATTTCACTCACACCAAGTTGCAGTGGCTCATGTACAGTATTTATAAGTAGTCTTGGGATTCTTCTATCAATTTTTAATTATATTTGTTAATTTATTGTGGAAATTCAAAAATACATCATTGCAGCTACGACTACAGTCATGTGCCATGTGCAGTCCCGATCACAGAGGCATCCATCTTCTTTCTCTGCCCTGACTGATCTGAAGCTTTTTGTTTTACTCATTCCTCATATATAACCTTGTGGTCTCTCAAGACTTATAATAATAATAATAATAATAATAATAATAATAATAATAATAATAATAATGATGATGATGATGATGAATAATACTCACTGGAAGGTGGTCCTCTCATGCTATCAGATCTGTCTAAGTGCAGAGATTCAGTTCCAGAGTCGTTGGAGCGTATTGATGAATTAGAAGGTCCTGATCGTGATCTGAATGATCCTCCCACAGAAGATGTATCTGAACTCTTCTCTCTGCTCACTGTAAAGGATGAGGGAAAGTACAGGGTTCAGTTTGACACTTTCTGGTCTTCAGTCTGATAATACAGTATAAAATTACTTATAGCTCAGAGTTCTCCAGTCTCTTACTTTCACCTACTAAAGAACAGTTAATGAACACTGTTAATTCATTCTGGGAGTGGTAAAGGTATGTGTCAGTTATGGGCCAGTTTTTGGAAAAGTAGCTTCTGTTGTCAGGCACCAAGTGCAATCCCCTTCATGGGGAGGTCCATAATGAAACTGTTCCACTCTGCCCTGACTGCTTTGATGCTTTCTGTCTGTTCTACTCAAACACTTACATTTACGGCATTTGACAGATACTCTTTTCCAGAGGGGCTTACAGTTTACATTTACACAGGTAGGTGAAGGTAGTGATAGTGAAGAAAGTGTTAGGAGTCTTGACCAAGGACTCTTCTTGTTATAGTGTAATGTGGTGGCCCAGATGGGAAATCAAACCCCACTCCGCTATACCAACCACCATCATTCAGATCATACTCTTTCGATATCTTACTATGTTTCACAAGAATTTCAGATGTTAAGAAAAGGAGCAATAATAAATAATACTCACTGGAAGGTGGACCTCTCATGCTGTCAGATCTGTCCAAGTACAAAAATTCAATTCCAGAGTCTTTGGAATGTGTTGATGCATTAGAAGGTCCTGATCGTGATCTGAATGATCCTCCCACAGAAGATGTATCTGAACTTTTCTCTCTGCTCACTGTAAAGGATGAGGAAAAGCATAGGATCCATTTTTACACTCTCTGGTCTTCAGTCTGATAATAAAGTATATAATTACTTATAGCTCAGAGTTCTCCAGTCTCTTAGTTACATCTACTACAGAACAGATAAACACACTGTTAATTCATTCTGGGTGTAGTAAAGCTATGTCTAAGTAACAGGCCAGTTTTTGAAAAGTAGCTTCTGTTGTGAGGCACCATGTCCTGTCCCCTTCATGGGGAGGTCCATAATGAAACTGTTTCACTCTGCCCTGACTGCTTTGATGCTTTCTGTCTGTATTATTCTTACACTTATATGTACGGCATTTGACAGATGCTCTTTTCCAGAGCATCTCCAGAGTTAGCATTAACACAGGTAGGTGAAGGTAGAGTTAGGAGTTTTGCCCAAGGACTCTTCTTGGTATAGTGTAAGATGGTTGCCCAGGTGGGTAATCAAACCCACTCCACTATACCAGCCACCATCATTCAGATCATAGTCTTTCTATAACGTCCTCCCACAGAAGACATGTTTGAATTCTGCTCCATCTTTACTGTGAAACATGAGGCAACAAGAGTGATTTATTCTTTTGATCTACAGCTTGAGAATGAAATTTTTAATAACTTACAGTACAGATATCCCTTATGATGTTCTCAGATGCTCTCTTAGTTTCAGCAATTTACCAGCAAGTGTCCACCCCTAATACACCACGCCCAGACAGTTTGCAGATAGGTCTATTAATTCATTTTCAATCCAATATTCTATATTTCTATGACTTTGTCTTTCAGAATTTGCTGGGTGTTTATTATTATTACTCAATTTTAGTATCAAATATTTATAGTATTTTACACCACACATTTCTTTTATTGCATGTATTGTGTAACTCATTCATTAATTCTAAACTGGGTGCTCTTCTCCCCTTCGCTGCATTACAACCCTAACAGCTTTAGCCGCTATTCATTTGCAAAGGCTTTCCACTAGATCAGGGGTTCCCAATCCCGGTGAACCTATGCACTGCATGTTTATATGTTTCCTACTCTATATGCCTGACCCAGCCAACAAGCTTTTGAGCCTAAAAGCCTGATGTTGTGTTGTCCCACACTTTGGGGGACATACAATTGGTTACTGCTCCACACATCTACAATCTGATCACAACTCATCTGCATAAGGTTTGTCCAGAAGGAATGGGCAGAGAAATCAGGCTGTACCTCAGCTGTTTAATGCAGACTTTTTGCCATCACACACAACGTTATGACATATCATGACATGTTAATTTCATGTATATATACTGTTACAATCACTTCTGACACCACTGTGGCATCGCTGTAGATAAAGACATGGAGCTGCATTTCCCTGTATATCCTATGTTTTTCAGGTTGTCTTTTATGCCAATGCCACGGTATTCTGCTAGTTTTCACAACAGCTATTACACTATGAAGCTAGTGCTATAGGTTGAGTTTAGTCAGGAATTCTGGAAAAACACAGAATTCCGTAAATACATAAAGGAGTTATTAATATAGTATAATTTTAGAGGAGGGTGACACCTGAAGCTCCACCTCTCTTCTATTTAATTCCATGTAAATTTCCATCTTCATCTTCCACATTCCATGTCAAAGTTTTTGAATGCCACCAGTTCCCTGACACGTTCTTTCCTTCACAGTTCCATCCCAGTTCATAAAAATTGCTGCAGCCTTCAAGCAGAATCTGCCCAGATTACTCTTATCTTACTGATATCTTACAACCAGTTGTTGTGTTTATTTTACTGTTATTTAATCTTAGGTGTTTATAATTAAAATGGGACATATTTTTTTTTATTATTTACTTACACTTTTCAAATTTTTGGCCACAGTTTTCACAAGTTTTATTTTTACAGTTTCTGTTTCTTATTTATGGTCTTTGTTTTGGTGTTGAAGCAAGTGATTTATATGACAGGTACTATAAATACAAAGTATCAATAATAATAATAATAATAATAACTATAATTATTACTACTATTATTATTACTTGCATTATTATTACTACTGAAATTTTGTACACAGATATGTAATTTGGAAAGTTGTTTGGTTCTCAAGGTTACGCCTTTGATATGTGTGCCATATTTAGACCAAATGGACCCATAAGGGCATACAGGAGCTCAGTGAAAGTGAGTCAGATTTTTATAAAGGTCTCCAGATGTTATGATTAATGATCAGGGGTCTTTGAGTTTTGTTCAGATTGACCTTTTGTATAATAGGCTGCAGTCTTTGAAAGAATCAAAGTCAAAATAGCAAACAAGGAATGCAGTTTCTGACATGACATGTAATGACAAAGTTATTCAGGTTAGAGAACTGAATGAAGTGAGACCAAGTATTCATCTGTAAACCTTATAAAGTCAACAGAATTTTTAAGGATTAACAGTCAAGATAGCAGACTGATTTGTTTTGTCCCAAGGAATCAGGAAAAAATTTATTTTGTCTGTCAAAACTGTCCTTTAGAAGTCCAGAGGCCAAAAGCATTATGCTTCACAATGGTGTCCCTTTAAGGCTGATTGGGCTCATGTCTTGAGTAGCAGGATGGACTACTACCTATCGAACAAGTTTCAGGTCTGTACAACTTACGGTTCATTCTGCATGATTTGTTTTAGGGCAAAAGAAGAAGAAAAAGAAGAAGAAGAAAAAGAAAAACTCTTAACAATTACAATGAGGTATTCAGCATGAAAAGTAACTACACTGGTTACATAAAAATGGGTAATGTAAAACTGTCATGTGCACATGCCGTTCCTCCACTCAGAGATCAGATTCTCCTGATTTCTGAGAGCTGACTCCTCCCCTTCACACACCTCATCTAAATCCCCTCATTAAGCCAGTCTTTAAATAGCTGGACTATTCAGTACATGTGTTGTTTTAATAAATCAGTGTTACTGGTGAACTTACTGTTAAAATTATAATTATATGTGTTATGTCTTAATATTGGTGATGATCACTCACTCATCAATGATCTGATGTGCTCTTCCTGGTTCTGCACCTTCATCATCCCCTCTTCTGCTCTCTCTGTTTCTTCCATTAATATCTTTCTGTCCATTTCAAAATGGTGTCCACTGTTTGCTCCCACCATCTCCTCTATCTTCTCCAGCAGCTCTGTGATCTGAGTATCATCACTCCTGTTCTTATTGTTGAGAACATGATACCTGTTCCCACATTTCTCCACCAGCCACTGGAGCTCCTTCCCTTCACTCTCAATGTGCTGCTCTATGGGTGTGTCTAACAGACAGTCTCCCCAGGTGAACAGCACTATAGTGTGACTCCAGACTGTATCAGTGAGAAGTTTCAGATATCCTTCTAATATTCTTCTATCATTTCTGTTAAACACCCATTCCAGACATATGATCAGCAGTACAGCATGAGGTCCTGGAGGACACAGAGACACACTGAGCACAATCTCCTGTTTCAGTAACTCAGTGTTCTCCTCTACAGTTACATTATTCCACCATCCTGGAGCTTTAACCACAGTGATGTGTCTCCCTGCTACTTCTCCCTGTCTCTTCACACACTGAGCAGTTCTCTTTAACTCAAACTCCTCTCTGTTCAGGATGGTGTTTCCTGCTGAACTCCTCCCAGCATTTCTGTTCCCTAGCAGCACAATCCTCAGCTCTGAGAGACGGAGTGAGTCACCTGTAATATACAGTGATATAAAGGTTATTAAACTCTATATAGTGTATCAGGTAAATTAACTGAAATAAACTCCAGTTTTAGTTAAAAGCACTTACAATACAGAGTAACTGACGTTACTGGTAGATGTGGAACATACAGTAAAATAAACACTTTTATTTATTTGATCACAGTGAGAAACTGCAGAGAAAAAACACTAAAACACTAAACAGAAACCCAGAAATCTAACAAAGCATAATTTAATAAGCACACCACATCTACAAATACACTCTAGATCCATGCAGATGAACTCCTCAGACCATATACCTATTATTACCTTATTTAACTAAAGATTAATTCAGTCCATCATTTATAATATATGTTTTATGGATTATTCAGTATTACCGCACAATATAGACTAAATACTCTGATCATACTGATACATACAGAATGTGAAGGTGAATCAATTATGTGGTATGTTACTAGAGGCCTAGGGTGCGTCTCCCAAAAGTTTAGCTGCTAACTATGTTAGCAGGTTACATAGTTGGAATGATGCAGTTGCAATGCAGGTGTTTCCCAAAAGCATAGTCTGAACTATCAGGGTAAATACACTGGCAACGTACATGATTTGAACCATTGTTAAGTAATACTGTAATGGTAGCTGCCGGTGAGAGGAGACTCAAAGCTCCTGAACACTACTCAGGGGCTCTACCGGACAATCTACCAGTGGGGACTTGGATAGGACCCAAATGCTAAGCAGTTAAAATGTGGAACAGATAAAAAACAAAATGACACACCTCTCCAGAGGTGAGGCTTTAACCCAGGCCACCGAGTGAGTTGCCTACCGCTAAGCCACCATGGCTCTACAGACAATCACCAACCAGGTGGGAACATCAAAGGAGTGAGAACTAAATATAGGTGGGAAAAGCCCACCCGATTTCTGGAAAGGTTTGAACGGGAAACAAGAAACAAAAGGCCACCTAGGGAGACTGACTACCTCCCAAATTAACCAATGTAAATTTTTTGTGGAACTCCCAACGAGAAACCAGGGATGCAGATAGTAGTCAAATAAATTAGGGAAGAAACAAAGAAGGGGAAACTGCTCTCCCCTATATGCAAGGTGATAGTACTGATTGCCAGTTTGCCCCTGCCCCCTGGTGGCCAGGGAAAGACTGCCACCCAGGCCAGTCCTTACAAATACAGATGTTCCCCAAACCCATAGTTCAACCGAACGTTTGCAAACACAATTATAAGGTTCAGTAGGTGAAACTACAGCTGTAGACCTGTGGTTAGACACTCAGTTCATGGTTCCTACGCCACTGATTGTGGAGGTCTGAATCAAACGAGACAAACACAGTTTAAAGATCTGAAGCATTCAGTTTAAAATCTTGCTCATAAACAATGAGCTGTCTATCAGTTCTAGTTACACCATGTTGTTATAACAGGCTGTTCTGTGTCTGGATGTGGTGTGTTTATGATCTAGTGTTTCTTTATGGAACCAATTATAGTTTTCATTTGTACAGTTAATTAGTAACAGTGGTTAATGTAGTTCATAGAGGCTTTTAGCTCTTAGTGTACTTATTAATATTACAATATAATAATGAATTATGTCTTAATATTGGTAATGAACACTTACTCATTGATCTGATTTGTTCTTTCTCTTTCTGTACCTTCATCATCCTCTCTTTCACTCTCTCTTCCTCTGCTCTCCTCCTCTCTTTCACATCCTGTAGAATCTTTCTGTCCATTTCAAAAGGGCTTCCACTGTTTGCTGCCACCATCTCCTCTATCTTCTCCAGCAGCTCTGTGACCTGAGTGTCATCACTCCTGTTCTTATTGTTGAGAACATGATACCTGTTCCCACATTTCTCCACCAGCCACTGGAGCTCCTTCCCTTCACTCTCAATGTGCTGCTCTATGGGTGTGTCTCCCAGCCAGTCTCCACAGGTGAACAGCACTATAGTGTGACTCCAGACTGTATCAGTGAGAAGATTCAGATATCCCTCTAATACACTTCTATAATTTCTGTCAAACACCCAGTACAGACGTATAATCAGTAGTAAAACATGAGGTCCTGGAGGACACAGAGACACACTCTCTGTTCAGGATGGTGTTTCCTGCTGAACTCCTCCCAGCATTTCTGGACCCCAGCAGCACAATCCTCAGCTCTGAGAGACAGTATGAGTCACCTGTAATGCACAGTGATATGAAGGTTACTAAACTCTATATAGAGTTTAGTAACCTCAATGTGCTGCTCTATGGGTGTGTCTAACACACAGTCTCCAAAGGTGAACAGCACTATAGTGTGACTCCAGGCTGTATCAGTGAGAAGTTTCAGATATCCTTCTATTATACTTCTAGAATTTCTGTCAAATACCCTGTCCAGACGTATACACAGCAGTACAGCATGAGGTCCTGGAGGACACACAGACACACTGAGCACAATCTCCTGTTTCAATAACTCAGTGCTCCTCTCTACAGGTTTATCTCTCCACCATCCTGGAGATTCAACCACAGTGATGTGTCTCCCTGCTACTTCTCCCTGTCTCTTCACACATTGAGCAGTTCTTTTTAATTCAAACTCCTCTCTGTTCAGGATGGTATTTCCACTTGAACTCCTTCCAGCATTTCTGGTCCCCAGCAGAACAATCCTCAGCTGACATTACTGGTAGAAGTGTAACACCTGTGGAACTCCTCAGATCTCATAGCTATTATTCACTTATTTAACTAAAGGTTAAATCAGTTCATCATTTTAAGAAGCATTATTCAGTATTACAGCACAATATCGACTAAATACTCTGATCATACTGATACATACTGAACGTGAATGTGAATCAATAACGTGGTGTGTTACTACTGGTCTGGGTGTGTTTCCTAAAAGCTAAGTTGCTAACTATGTTAGCTGTTCACATAGTTGGAATGATGCAGTTCCGATGCAGGTGTTTCCCAAAAGCATAGTCTGAACTATAAAGGTAACTATATCAGTAACATACATAGTTCGAACCATCGTTAAGTAATGCTGTAATGGTAGCTGCCCGTGAGAGGAGACTCAAAGATCCGGAACACTACTCAGGGGCTCCACTGGACATGTTACCAGTGGGGATTTGGATACAAACCAAATGCTAAGCAGTCAAGACGTGCAACAGATCAAAAACAAAGATGCAACTCCCAAGAGGTGAAGTTCGGCCCCAGGCCACCAAATGTGCTGCCTACCGCTCAGCCACCATGGCTCTACAGACAATCACCATGCAGGTGGGAACATCAAAGTAATGGGAACTACATACAGGTGGGGAAAGCCCACCTGATTTCGGGAAAAGATTGAGCAGAAAACAGGAAAAGCAGGGAAAAAAGGACACCAGAGATGAAGATACTAGTAATAGGGAAAGAAACAAAGCAGGGGAAAACTGCTCTCCCCCATTTTTCTTGAGACACTCTGTCCTATATAATGTGAGAGCGCCAGACAAACAGAAAGAGGGATGGGTGTGAGAACCCTTATGCCCTCTGAGGATAAACAAAGGGATGAGGGGGAGCGCAAGATCTCTCAGACCTCAACAGACAGGAAGAAAGATGTGAGAGGAGCAGAAACACTCTTAGCCCTCTACTGTTACCGGACTGAACGTGTAGAACGTGGGTGTAGTAGAGAACCAGTAATCCAGACTGCTTTTCAAGGGGTATATAAAGCCAGTTCACCAGGTGCAGGGTCTTAACAGTCCTAAAACTGATTTCCAGATCGCCACTGCTCCCTGGTGGCTGGGGTAACACTGCCACCCAGTTCAGTCCTTACAAATACAGGTGCTCCCCAAAACCATTAGTTCAACCGAATGTTTGCACACAGTTCTTTTACTGCTTTCATTGTTGTTTATAGAGGCTTTTAGCTCTTAGTATAATGTATTATGTCTTAATACTGGTACTGAACACTTACTCATTGATTTGATGTGCTCTTTCTGTTTCTGCATCTTCATCATCCTCTTTTTCACTCTCTCTTCCTCTGCTCTCCTTTTCTCCTCCACCTCCCGTAGAATCTTTCTGTCCACTTCAAAATGGTGTCCAGTGCTCTATCTTCTATATCTGTCTTATCTTGGCATCCTCTGCTCTATCTTCTCCAGCAGCTCTGTGATCTGAGTGTCATTCACTCTTAGTGTGTTGCTATATGGGTGTGTCTCCCAGCCAGTCTCCACAGGTGAACAGCACTATAGTGTGACTCCAGACTGTATCAGTTTGAAGTTTCAGATATCTTTCTAATACACCTCTATAATTCTCTTTAAATACAAAGTCCACACATATGACCAACAGTACAGCATGAGGTCCTGGACGACACAGAGACACACTGAGTACAATCTTGGACATAAAATGCAGACATTTTAGCTGTGTCCTTCCACAGATATGCTCTTTCTTTTACGACACCCATGTGAACACTGACGTAAAATAAAATCCAATACAGATTGGTTAAAATGTGCTTTGTTTGGCCCAAATACTGATATTTGAAATCAGATCAGGACATCACTAGTTACTATTACTATTACTATTAACTATTAACTATTACTAGTAACCTTAGATACTATTAGTTAATCTTAATCACTACATTAGATAGCATCAGTTACTATGTTAGTTAACCTTAGTTACTATATTAGTTGAGCTTAGTTGCTGTTTTAGATAACCGCTGTTACTATAATAGATACTGTCAATAATTACTATATTAGTTAACCTTAGTTCATATAATACTGTAAATACTGTCAGTAACTATATTAGTTGCATACCATGAAAACCAGAAACTGTGATCACTAGGCATAGTTTTACATAATTTTACAGTCCTATTATCATAGCATTAAATATAAATTACTATTAAACATACCAACTACTATGGAATAATTGCTTCACTGGAAAAATGATACTTAGTGAGTACTCAGAGATAGGTACCCTGAAATTTTACAACTTCATCACCTATATCAGTAGCCCACTGCTTTTTTCAACATTGGCATGTATTTCCAAAAACATTACCATTTAATTAGTATTGCTCAATATATGCCTTTTGTAAATATTGTAAATGTATGTATTAGAAAAGGACTTAAGCACCGCACATTTACCTACTGAAGACCATCCAGATCACTCCTTAGCAACAAGTTGCTATTTGCTATTTCTTCTGCCAGGTTCTTAGTTCAGCAGTGTCCTAGTAGCTCCATATATTTAGTCGTGCTAAAACTTTTGTGCACCCTTTAGATATTTTTATTATATATTTTTTATTTTTTATTATGACATAAAACATGATCAAGTTTTCACACAAGTCCTAAAAGTACATAAAGAGCTTCTTTCTACGGCATTTCCTTAGGATTAAGGTCAGGACTTTGACTTGGCCATCCAAAATATTATCTTTTATTTCTTCTTTTTATTATTCTATTTTGGTAGAACAACTTGTGTGCTCAATCCATGATACTACCATCAACATGTTTCACAGATGGAATAACATTTATAAGGCTGGAATGCAGTGTTTCCTTTTTTCCAGATGTTTTCTTCTCATGTAATTCAAAATGTTCCATTTCTGTCTCACCTGGCTTGATGACTGTGTGATCTTTAGCAAACCCCCTTCTGATTGTCATACCTTTGATTAAAAGAACCTGACTAAACTTTTACTTTCAAATTAATGGCTAATCCTAGGCATGTAAATATTTTGCCAATTACAGATATGTAATTATGTTTTTTTTACAGAATTATAGTAACAAAGTGTGACTTTGTGGTGAAGCAAACAAAACGTATCCACGCGTTTCATTACTGCATACAAGTTAGTTTAATTTAAACTATTTTTATAGCATGTACAGATTCTTGAACACTTTAAATTTATTCAGTTGCTGGAAACACTGTATGTCTGACCTCTTCTTATGCCTGACAGAAAGAAGCTCTTTCAGAATTGATTTACACTAGTTTTCCCCACTCACTGTAAACATAATGAGAAGAATATGTTTAGAACTGTAGTTGTGAATCTGTCTGTCTGTTTTAACCACATGATAAGCTTAAATCATACAGTGAACATTCTACTAGCCACACTGTAACAAAACATTCCTCACATGAAAGAGAGAAAAAAAAAAGGAATTTTTGGTTTTAAAACTAAAAACATACAAATCTACATTATGAGCAGAGTAGTTCAGTACACTTGACACTTACCACAGGATCAGCGCTGCGTTGTCTCCGATGTTTTCTTCAGGTTTCATCCAATAGTTTGAAGGTTAAAAATATACACTAAAATAAAAGTTTGCTCAGATTGTGATTTCTTCTGTCTGAAGTGTCTCAGAGCAAGAAGTGAAGTTATACACCAACCTCTCAAGAACTGCAGCTATGTCTGACCCTCATCACAAAGTCCAGTAATATAATTTTATGGAATTCTACATCAATCACATTACACTGCAGTACTTTAATCCACACTGTGCTGAGTTCATCTTTCTATAGAAAACAGAAGTTTGAATAATTAACTAAATGACTTTTTTTCTGCACTCTGCTATCTGATGACTTACTACTACTGCCAACATTTTATATGACTGCTTTTTTTAATTGGCAAAGTCTCAAAATACCTCAACAGGTACACTCCCAAAAGGCATTGTTCTTGAAGGGTTCTTTAGTAAAGCTAATGGTTATATGTAAAAAGATTAATGATCTAATAATCACAGGGATATTTGTGTTTTTCAGTGATGGTATGACCTCTATATTTCCCTAATGAAATATGCCACTAACAATTCAGCTTGGTTTGCCTCTATATAAAAAGAGAAATAAAAAACATTCACACACAATTAGACTTTCTTATGATGGTAGAACAGTTGGTGTACTTTTTTTTGAACAGTTATTTTATTCCTGTTCCAAAGTCCTTGTAAAGAATCTTCTAAAACAGCAGACACAAGTTATAAAATGACTTAAAATTTGTAGTCTTCATTGTAAGTAAATAAAATCTCAAAGAAAAAAAAAACAGAAAAAGGTCATTTTGAGCCAATTAAATTTTCTTTTTTGTAGCTTTCAACCTGCTCAAATCTGTCAGTGCATTTTGACCAAATGGCATTCTTAGAGTGAACATCGTCCTGGACACTATAACAAAACATTCTCTACTTAAAAAAAGAACAAAATCTGTTTTTAAACCTCAAAACACACAAATCTGCAGTATAAACAGTGTAGCTCAGTGCAGTTAACACTTACCACAGAATCAGTACATCAATGATGTTTTCTTCAGGGTCGATCTAATAGTTAGGAGGCTAAAAATATAGACTAAAATTAAAGCTTGTTCAGGTTCAAATTTCTTCTGTCTTGATATGAGTATCTTCAAGCAGGAACTGCGGTTATGCCCTACCCTCTCAACTACACCTATGTCACAAAGTCCAAACTTCTTGTTTGAATAATTAAACAATTTTGTTTTTCTTCACTCTGCTATCTAATCACTTGTACTACTGCCAACATTTAATGACTGTTTCTCTTAAAGGGCAAAGTACCTCAACAGAAACACCCTTAAAAAAACATTGTTCTTGAAGGGTTCTTTAGTTGTCACGCTTCCGGGTTTGCCCGGCTCCTTCGCTCTCCCGGACTCAACTTCCCAGAGGGCTTCACTCGATGACGTTGCATCCACATGTCCCCGGTCGTCCAATCAGCTTCGCTCCTGGTCGCCCGAATTCTGAACCCAGCTGTCACTCATTAGACTCAGCATAAAAGACACTGCCCTATTGTGTAACAAGGCTAACCTGCTCACGTCAGTCCTGAGTCTTTGTATCTGACATTAGTAAAGCCAATGGTTCTATGTAAAAGAATACTAATAATCACAGGGATATTTGTGTCTTTCAGTGGTTGTATATATTTTCTCCAATGAAATGTGCCACTAATCATCCAGCCTGGTTTGCCTTTGTATAAAAAGAGAAATGAAAAACATTCACAGACAATTAAGTGACTTTCTGATAGCTTTCTTATGACAGCAGAACAGTCTCTGTAGTTTTTCTGAACAGTTATTTCATTCCTGTTCCAAAGTCATCTAAACAAATCACCTAAAACAGCAGGCATAAGTTATAAAATGACTTAAATTCTGTGTTCTTATTTGTAAGTACATAAAATCTCAAAATGGAATTGAATTAAAATTATTAAAATGAATGAAGAAGAATATTAGTGACTGACTTGGGTGTCACTCAGAGGTTTTAATACTGACTCCAAGAATGTTTGGTGATGTTGACATAGTGTTAGTGGTAGTATTCGTTGTAATGTCTGCGTCCATGTAGTCCTGAGTCATGCAGCCGTCTTCCAGTGCTGCTGGTGCTAACAGGATGACTCATGGAGGCATCACTGCTTGCTGAATGTCCGCAATTGTGGCTTTTGGGTCAGTCATGTACAACAATAAGGCCCATCCTTGCTTACGTCACATGGGCGGCCGAGTGTGAAAGTGGAATCATTCACATGTCTCACAACGTCAAACATACCCACCAAGTTTCATTCCTGACGGTTGAGTCCTTCTGGGTGCAGCTATTCTCGTGTATGATGAGTGTCACTGGATTGGTGTAATATTAGGAAAAAGACCTGTGAAAATCTAACTCTAAGAAAAATATCAGATGGTTAGGAATAAAGCTATTTGATTAGAAACCTACCTTAAAAAAACCCTGAAATATTGGGACCTCAGAAGCAATGAACTTCAGGATTCAGGTTGCAGCTACTCTGTATTGGACTGAAAAATACAGTACATGCTCTAAACTGGAAATTCTCAGGTCAGCAAGATGTAAAAATTGAGTTTCAATTGCCAATTCCACAGAATCTGTTGTGTTTTCTGTCCAAAGATTGGTGTTGTGAAAGCTGGAATCAGTTTTGAAACTACATACATCCTCCCAGAAAGAGTTGAACCTCAGTAACAATGACCTGCAGGATTTAGGAGTGCAGATACTCTTTCCTGGACTGACATTTTTATGCTCTAAAGTGAAAATTCTCAGGTCAGCAAGAACTACAAACTCAATTGACAATTGTGCACAATTTGTTATGTTATTTGTCTGAAGACTTGCATTGCGGAATTTTAGAAAAAACACTTGTGAACAACATGGATAAATTCTGAAACTACATACATTCTTGCTGAAAGAGTTGAACCTGCAGGATTCAGGAGTGCAGCTACTCTGTCGTGGACTTAACGTTCAAAACTACAAACTCAGTTTACAATTCCACATGATGTGTTGTGTTGTCTGCTTACAGACTGGCATTGTGGATCTTAGGAACAAAGAACTTGGCATGACGTGTACGGAGCTAAAAGTCAGATGAGCTTTATTCAAAGGACAGCTCCAAAACACGACCAAACATAACAACGGGAGAATGCACGATGAGAGTCGAATAAACAGACAGTGTGATGAGCAACAGGTGGAACAAATCAGTACTCAGGCGAGCTAGACCGTGAGTGATTGGTTGTCTGGGGACATCTGAGTGTGACATTATCGAGCGATGCACTCTGGGAAGTGGAGTTCAGGAGATCGGTGGAGTCAGGCAAACCCGGAAGCGTGACATGGGTTCAGTTTTGAAACTACATACATCCTTCCTGAAAGAGTAGGAATGCAGTAATAATGACCTCCAGGATTCAGGAGTGGAGCCCATCTTTGCTGGACTGATGAGATCACACTGTAAACTGGAGATTCTCAGGTCAGCAAGAACTACAAACTCAATAAACTATACTGGAAGATCTCTTGTGTTCTTTTTCTGCAGACTGTCTTTGTGTAATATTGGGAAAAAGACCAGGGAAAAATCAAAATTTCAGATAGTTAAGAACATGGATAATTGATTTGGAATGTACCTAAAAAATCTGGCTAAATATCAGATGGTTAGGAACAAAAGATTTTTGATTGCAAACGTACCAAAAAAAAAAACTGAAATATTTGCACCTCAGAAGCAATGACCTTCAGGATTCAGGAGTGCAGCTACTCTGTGCTGGACTGAAGAGTGCATGGTCTAAACTGGAAATTCTCAGGTCAGCAAGAACTACAAACTACAGAACTACAATTGACAATTCACACAATCTGTTTTGCTGTCATTGTGAAATCGTAGGAAAAACATTTGTGAAAAACTGGGCTAAGTTTTGAAACTACAAACATTCTCCTTGAAAGAGTTGGTCCTCAGTAACAATGAAGGATTCAGGAGTGGAGCCCATCTCCACTGGACCGAAGAGATCTCTCTGTAAACTGGAGATTCTCAGGTCAAACTAAATTGACTATACTGCAGGATGTCTTGTGTTGTTATTCGATTTGGCATCGACTGGTCAAGCTTCTGGATATAGGTTACATCAATGTTCAGTCACTCTTGCATCAAAGAATTGCACAGTTGGGCCAGATTTGGTGGATGGCTTCCCTGGCATTTTACTAGTCCCAGTGTGTAATACCACATATTAAATGGGAGTCCCAGTGTGCAATACTTCCATGAGCACAAATAATAGCTGTTTCATCAAAGAGATGCACAGTTGTGCCAGATTTGGTGGATGCCTTCCATGGTGTTTTACTAGTTGTTCCAGGTAGTCCCACAGATTTTCAAGAAGATTCAAATCTAGGAGGATTCAAGAGGATTCAAGTCTAGATGTGTGAATGTTGTGAAAACGAGATTTGTCATCTTGGAATACAGGGATAGTAATGTTATGTAAGATGGTAAGCAAAAGTCAAAACACTTTCATAGCACTTTTTGCAATGGAAGTCATAAAGATGTTTTATATATAAATCCATGCCCAAGCCACTTTCAAGCAAAAGTAGCCAGTGGCAAATGAAAGATTCCTTCAGAGAAAGAGTGAGAAATGCTAAAAGAAACCGAAACTTAAAACACAAATGACTTCATGATGACGTTTGTTAATAATCAAGGTTGAAATTTACACCATAGTTATCAACTAGGTAATTGGCAGTTCAAATCATTACATATATATTACAAATTGTCAGATTAAGTAGGGACAGCAGAAGTGCAATTCCATGAGAAGTCATTCCTATGATGCAAGCAATGTCAGGGAGTTGTAGGGGATGGAGGTGGGGTTGTTATTACCAGCAAAATATAGATATAGAGTAACGTGTGTATCAAATACCTATATGAGAGATTCAGATATTTTAATTTTCATTGAAAAGACTTTGGGATAGTCAGAAGTCATATAACTAGCAGCAGTCTGGGCAATTTGGGGTTCTATTTAACAAGAAAAACTCATCATGGTGGTTTAAAAACACAGCATTTTTGTTATGTAATTATTGTAATGTAATTAATTTTTGTAATGTTGTAATTGTAATGTAATGTATTGTAATTGTTATGTAATTAATGATCAATATGCTTTAGTTTTGTGCATATGTATTATGCATGTTGGGTCTTTTTATACATTAGCAATTATTTATAATGTGGGCTTAAATGAAAAGCTATCATAGCTAAACCTGATAAACATGCTACTTCTTTTTTTTCTAATAAAAATGTTAGTGCAACATTGGACTAGCAGGGCTAAAAGAAAAGCCAGTTTTATTATGGGAACAAGTAAGCAAGCCCAGTAGCAAAACCAGAGCAAACATACCAAAAGGGGATGTGACAAAGCCAAAAACCAAAAGATAATCCAGGGTCGAAAACCAAACAAGAGTAGACAGAATACCAAGTTAAAGGTAGAGTCCAAAAGTCAACAACCAAAATGCTAACAAGAACCATAACCAAAAGGCAACAGAAACAACAGATGACCGCTCAGGAATTAGCAATACCTCACAAGGAACAAACTGTGACAAACGCATATATACATGCAAAGTAATGACAAAAGGTGAGATGCATAAGTATTCAGGCGATGAGGACCAGAAAGGTGATTCATGATTGGCTGCTTGTGGTGATGACACCATGTGGAGGTAGATCATGGGAAATTATGGAAATTTTTTGACTAAATAAAAGCCATGACAGGCAAATTCAGCCCAAACATAATGTCCGAATGACATCTGGTGTTTAATGGGATGTGAGACCACATTCAGCCTGTGGGATCCAACATGTTTTTTTTTTGTGGGCACCCCACACTAGGCCATTGCTTCTCCCCCTGCTTTTGGGAGCTTGAGCGGTCATTTCCAGCATTTGATACGTCAGTTTAGACAGTAACACTCATAGCAATAGCTGTTTATAACAGACTACGGAGGGGTTAAACTCGAGCAGTGATGATACGATAATACTAAATTAAATTACTTTATTTAGTTTTGCTTAAGCTGGTCACACATATCTAGCAATATTTCTCTAATAATTTGAGAGAACAAGCACTACTGTTAGCTTGGCTGAGGTTAGCTAGCTAGCTGGTGTGTTAAGTGACTGAATGATTTTTTGGCTGCTACTTAGTAAACGCCCCGTACACGCTTCTATATTGACAATTGTGGAAAAAACACAATCAAAGTGAAACTAAACCTGCACTGCTTGTGGCCTCCACCTGGTTCAAAAGGCTGCACTGATCAACATGAATAGCACTGATCAGTCATTAATTGGCCTGAACATAAAATGTAGTATTTTCTAACAGGACTGACAATCCGTGATTTGCTGTCGATGTGCCGCTCCTGTTGACTCCTTTGCACCAGAGACCATGAAAGAGTTGGTGGCAAACCCAACCACAGAGCAAACTAGGAACCCAAGAAAAATCTAAAACTAAACTGAGGAATGGGCCTAAACATGCAAGATTAAGATTCAAAGCAGATAAACTGAAAAACATACAAAAACAAAAACAGTCTGTTGCAGCAAGGAAGCTCAGGAAAGATGCCAAACCCAAACAATTAACTCATGAGTTTTAATCAGATTTCAAGCTTTGTCTGTCAAAGACTGAGCACAGAACAAGCTCAGAGCTCTCCTTAAATAAGGCCAGATTTAAGTGCTGCCAGTAGTCACTAATGGTACAGAGGAGCTCTATGCCTCCATCTAGTGGCCATGATAGGCTTAACCTGGCCACAGGCTGAGCCTGTACAGCACCCTTCAACATCAGCTCAAAAGTCCTCTATGCCTTGCTGGTTCAGCCTCCAGTTCGTCCACTAGGCAAGGCTGCTTCCTTTTTAGAGTTTTATAGAATTCCACTTTCACAGCTGCTCCTCCTGGGTCTAGAGCTGTAGCAAACAAGATTCTCATTTGTTCCTGAGATGTTTTTGTTGCTTGTATGTTGTTGTACATTTCATTAGTGATCATGTTTTCACTTTTTAAACAGTCTGCTATCTCCATTACAAAGGGAACTCTCTGAATGAGCTCTGCTCTGTATTTATCCACAAATTCAGCAGCTGAAATATTAAAGTAAAAATATCTAAAATAGTTATATAGAAACAAAGAAAAAAAAATGTAATTTAAATGCAATGTAAAATCCATAAAATCTGGAATTTAACAGCAACGACACTCAGTGAAAAATGCAACATTGTAAAAACATACCTGTATTAATGTTGAGCTGGCCTGTCTCAGCGTTGTAACCTAATACAAAACAGAAACTCAATATTATTACATGACACATCAATTAAAAGAGGCTAGTTAGAATTAAACCTAAAATTCTTTATTCACATTTCATGCCAAAATTAAATGCAAGTTTTAGATAAAAAAAATGACACATTCATGTAGTTCTGTGAAGAGGAATTATGATTGTGTTTTTTATTTTAGAGGCACTCTCTACCCACTAAGTGCTAAGTTTATCAGCCCTAAGCCAGCAGTTTAAATACAAATTGCTTCAGTTTTAGTCAGAAAAGGCCACATGGTAATGATCAAATTGTCAACCTCCCTTTTCCAAGTTATCTATCACTGTACCTGTACACATTTCCAGACCACAATTACAAAACAAAAGGTTAGAATATGGTGGGGAATAGCACATTTTCCATGGCTGCTTAGTAAAATGCACAATAAATATTATCTTTAATAATTTAAATAACTGCTTTAGATATTTATAAGCAGTTTACACTCTTAAGTTATAGACAACAGTTTAATTCATTTGTGCATTACTATAATAATAATTTCTTGAGCGGAGACAAAAGGCTACCTGTAAGAAAGAAATGATGGGGTTCCCACACTTCCATACCATCTTCATCCAAAAGGCTTACTGTGATACTCTCAGCCTCAGTGTGCACCACAAATGCAGGATGGTAGTTTGGACCATGGTCACGTTCAAATATCTCAACCTAAGGAAACAACACTGCAGCTTGAATGCTTCTGCATGTTAACTATCACATTGTAGCATATTTTGAAAACCTTCTGCACAACTGGCAGCTATGTTAATGATAAATATTTCAATCTTAAGGTGCAAGCTGTATTTTACCTTTGGCTGTGGTACATAAGGGTCACACAATGGCCTGTATTTTCTACCGGGTGTCAGCTGGCATTTGGAGCTGGTCTTAATACTTGCGAACTCCATGAACTGCTTCTTTACCTGTCAATGCAGGAAGTTCAATTAATATAGATTTGTGGTACTAATGAAAATGAGTTCCAAACTTCCAATTGGAGCACCAAGTGAAAACTGATATATAACTACCCAAGGAGCCAACAATGTTCTCTTCTTAAAGAACACAATGAGAATTCATCATAAGAAATTGTCATGGTAAGTTGCATTACCTCTGTGAGTGGCACATTCCCTGGCAGCAAATGAATATGTAGTTCCCTCAAGTTTTGCCTGCCAGATATTAGTTTGTAGAAGAGTAGCACTTGTGCACAGATGGGTCGGGCAGAAAATATCTTGGTTAGGAGACCAAACAAGGAAAGGCCTTGGATGGCAATGATTAGATGTGTGTTTGTCACTTGCAGTGGTTCAATGATCTCTACATTGTCATCAGTGAAATGAGCCACAGCACACTCAACCTGCTTTTCTCCTGTAACATATGAACAATCAGAAGAAAAGTAGCGTTCATTAATAATGAATAATGGGCTGATAAAACAAATAACTGTTTGGCTAAATCAAACTCGCCAGAAAGTGTTTCGCAGTGTGGGAGGTGCAGATGACTGATTGAGCCATCAACGCAGTCAATATTGTATAGAGGTCCTGCTGGCTGCATCTGTCTTAAACCATCCAAGAGGTGGGTATCCCAGGATTCTACTCTGTACAGCACCTCCCCTTTTCCTTCCATCTCAAATAGAAGGTTGGTCAATTTGCACTTAAATTGACCAGCATGATGACACAGAAATCTGCAGTGCAGAAAATGTATTGAAATAAATAAAAGCAAAAACATCTCTCAAACTGTGTTATTTTGAGAATAATGCAATTAATTATGAAAAAATGAAGGCAGAGGTACCTGTATGTTTTCTCATCCTCCAAATCATTCTTAATGATTTCAGGAGTGAATCCTGCCACACCTAAGGACAGCTGCTAAAGAGCAGAACAGTATAAAAACTTCCAGCATATAATTTTCATCAACAATATTTCACTTCGATTCTATGAAAAATAACTGATAATAACAGATTATAAAATATGGAATGGGAACCAATGCACTCACATGTTCTATGAAAGTGTATTGCGCCAGTGCTATGCTAGAGCCTTCTACCAATGAAGAACTCATGCTGTCTTCAGGAAGTGCTTCCACTGCATCACATAAAAACATTATCCAAACACATAAATATGAAAGTATTTTTGGATTACGTAATAAATCACAATTGTAGATCAGAAAATCGCTTGCAGCAGGGTTACGGATTACATGTGATCTTCTAGCAAGATCACCACTGTGTGTCTAGTATCCAAAATACAGCCAAGTTACAAGATTCTGCTTTGTTTAAAAACACTTGATTCTCAGTATTACTGTATATTGGCAACATAGGGCTTGAGTAAAACTTTTACAGTACAGAAATGTATTTTCTCAAAGCTATCTTAAGCCCTACCCCCGGTCAGAAGCCTCTGTTGTTAAAATAACTGAACTGGCTGGTTTCCTAAAGCTAATTCTCGTTGAAACATTTGTGGACTTGTGTGGACTAAGAGCATTATCTAGCATTAGTAATTTTTAGTGTAAACTGACCAGCTGACTATTTCACAAGCTAATGCTAATCCTCATTTTGTATCAAACTGGGTCATCATAATTTAAAGCTACATTTACTTCTATGCCTAAAACTCCAAGTTCACACTGAAGAACGAGAATGAGAGAGAATTTATTGATTGTTTAGACAACTCATTGTGTTTTTACTCTGAGGTTGTCATTGTGTTGTCATTTTATTTTTTATAAATAAATTTTATAAAATTTTATAATATAAATTGCTTCATACCATCTGAACATAGTTATTTTAGATGCATTCTTGTGTTTATTCAATTTATGTTTATTACTATGTTTTCAAATGTGATTTATATCTCAACTTAATATTTGCTATTGCCAGCAGTCATGGAAATTTTTTGTTTAACTTTTTTTGTATTTCATGACAATAGTAAAAACTGTAATTCAGCATACAAGATAGATACTGAAAACTGAGCAGGTGGAAGCCTTACAGTCAGCAATTTGCTGTATTTTTACATTATTGTGGTGAAACTGTAATAAAGAAATTTGGAATGCAGAAAATATACTTTAAAAATAATGGTTAACAACTGGAAACTCTGTTGCCAGTATTCCACTATTTTTATTGAAATTCACTGTAAATGATCTGTAAATGATATGCCAATAACATTATAATACACGCAGGCTTTGTGAAGGAGGTGTACTCCATGGACCAAGTATTCTTAATATTATCCTTAAACAGGAAATTAGTCCTTGTACTTGGACTGCTCGCAAAGTGAAGGTTCAGTCCAGTTGCTGCAATAGTTCAATACCACCAACACATATTTGTTCTGTCTTGGACATTAGAGAATTAACTCATGGCATGTTTATAAAGCATATGTCCAGGTTCCGAATGGAGGTTACACTGCAATGGTTCAGGCAACATGATTACTCTAGGCTTTTACTTTTGACATGTTAGATAAAGTTCTGTTTCTACATAGGTTTAAATATGCTAACCAGTACATTCTAAGTATCTTAAACAGATTATTGTGTTCGTACAACAAAAAATCTTCTTAAATTTACTGAAGATTTTGTGAACCATATTCTCTTCTAAGCACACGATAAACTAATCACCCGGTTTCTATCATCATCTCTTTGATGTCAGTGTCCTTTTTCCAGATGTCCAGATCACAGGCAATATTAAAGGAGTTCATAGGCACTCTTTCACTTTGCCACTGATGAGTTTGTCCAAATAGATTTGGGAGACAGCAACTAGAGAGTGCAGGGAACTACATTACATACTTTCTATAGATTATTTAAGGGTCAAAACTCTGTAGATAGATACACCATCTTGTCAGTTTGAAGGAAAGATTAGGCTGAATAAATACCCATCCCATGAAGTGAGTGCCCTCCAGATATGGGAGTCATTTTTTATAGCCCATACCAAATTTCATGTCTAATCAGTGTTTCTGCAAAATCTGCAAATAACGGCAAACAATATGTGGCTGTATAAAAAAGTGGCTCTGTGCTTAGTCCCGTGCTATTCACACAGCTGACTCATGACTGTGAAACATAAAAGCTCCATGTTCCTTGATGTACACATTACCACAACCTTACACAACCCTCCCCCTTCTGTCCTCACTACATTCTACACAGGAACAATAGACCGCATCCTGACCAGCTGTCTCACAGGTCTCGTATGTGAACTCAACTGTCTCAGACCACAGGTACCTTCATTGAAATGTGAGGACAGCTGAGACCATCAATGTATTAAAGAAAAACAAATACTGAAAGTATTCATGAAATTACTTACATATATGTGATGTAATGTCTCCACTCTCCTTCTCTTCCACCTTCTGTGGATTTTTTCTGTTAATTTCAAAATGGCGTCCACTGTTTGCTGCCACCATCTCCTCTATCTTCTCCAGCAGTTCTGTGACCTGAGTGTCATCACTCCTGTTCTCATTGTTGAAAACATGATACCTGTTCCCACATTTCTCCACCAGCCACTGGAGCTCCTTCCCTTCACTCTCAATGTGCTGCTCTATGGGTGTGTCTCCTAACCAGTCTCCACAGGTGAACAGCACTATAGTGTGTCTCCAGAATCTCTCAGTGAGATTCTTTAAGTGCTGTTCTAAAACTGTTCTCTCATTCTCCTTAAATATGATGTCCACACGTATGGTCAATAGTATAGCGTGGGGTTCTGGAGGACACAAAGTCACACCAAGCATAATCTCCTGTTTCAGTAACTCAGTGCTCTCTTCTACATTGGTGTCTTTCCACCATCCTGGAGCTTCAACAACAGTGATGTGTCTCCCTGCTACTTCTCCCTGTCTCTTCACACACTGAGCAGTTCTCTTCATCTCAGACGTCTTTCTGCCCAGAATGGTGTTTCCTGCTGAACTCTTCCCAGAATATCTGTACCCCAGCAGCACAATCCTCATCTCTGAGAGATGGTGTGAGTTGCCTGGAAGAGAGAAATAAGTTCCTCAAAAGAACCTTTGCATTCCCCAAAGTTACATTGACAAAGAATCATCATCATATGTTTTATGTAAATGCAAAAACATTTGGTAATATGAATGGGTCTGAATGGGTTGAATGATAAATAGAAACCTCCTAGAAACTGCATATACAGTAAGAAGCAAGCATATTCAGACAGTGATGTGAAAATGTTGTTACAAAATACTAGTTTTATTATATGTTCATAGATATTACATTACAGTTCGAAGGATGAGAATGAGACAAAAAGCACTGAAAATCAGTTTTTAGTTGCCAGAAAACAAGTAACACCCCGGAAAAGTTATTTGGTGTAAAAAGCTTTAACTGGCTATAACTACCTCAGGCCCATAGACAAAACCACTCTTGATAACTTCATTTAGAGTAATTAAGCCTTCATGGCAGCCAGTCTGTTTACTTAATGCATGGTCAATTGGGCTTTAATTAAGAAGCTGTAAGCTATATATATTTTTTAAGATGTTTAGAAAACTTCTTTTTCTACTGACAGTTGGCCTACTTAAGTAAGACCAGGAACTTTGTCCAAAGTTTGTCCAAATCAGATAGATAAGTCAGGGACATTATGGACACATTATGGATGTTGATCTTTTATAATTTGATGATGTTTTATGTTCCAGTGACACTGGAAAGGTTGTATGGATAGCTTTCACCATCAGCTGCAATACTAGTCAGTCAAAAAAATGAAGCTAAAAAGAGGCTGGCTTCTACATCAAGTGAATAATCCAATACCTACCTCAAATTCCATTATGAACTAATTCATGAAATGCAAGCTTCGGGTTTTAGAATGGCCCGCACAACCTTGTGATGTGGACATCACTGAAAGCCAATAAAAGTTTAATAGGAAAATCCTTATCTCTTCAGACTGGTGTCCAGGATGACCAAAAGTGGCCTCATGAAAAAAATTAGGCTTCTTAATCAGGTTTAAAGAATGCACAAAAACTGCTGTGTATTACACTGAACTCCCGTCTGTGACAAAAAAACAACATTCTTAATTTTTGTTGAAAGACTTACAAATGTGTGATCCAAGGTCTTCTCTCTCATTTTGCACCTTCATCATTCTTTCTTTTGCTCCCTTTTTTTCTTCTCGCCTCTTATTTACCAAATCCAGTAGAACAGTTCTGTCCATTTCAAAACGCTGTCCATTGTTTGCTGCCACCATCTCCTCTATCTTCTCCAGCAGCTCTGTGACCTGAGTGTCATCACTCCTGTTCTTATTGTTGAGAACATGATACCTGTTCCCACATTTCTCCACCAGCCACTGGAGGTCCTTCCCTTCACTCTCAATGAGCTGCTCTATGGGTGTGTCTCCCAGACAGTCTCCACAGGTGAACAGCACTATAGTGTGACTCCAGACTGTGCCAGTTAGAAGATTCAGATATCCTTCTATTACTTTTCTTCCATTCTTATTAAATATTGTATCCATACGTGTGATCAGTAGTAGAGCATGAGGTCCTGGAGGACACAGAGACACACTGAGCACAATCTCCTGTTTCAGTAACTCAGTGCTGTCCTCTATAGGATTATTTGCCCACCATCCTGGAGCTTCAACCACAGTGATGTGTCTCCCCGCTGCTTCTCCCTGTCTCTTCACACACTGAGCAGTTCTCTTTAACTCAGACTCCTCTCTGTTCAGGATGGTGTTTCCTGCTGAACTCTTCCCAGCATTTCTGTTCCCCAGCAGCACAATCCTCAAATCTGAGAGATGGTTTGAGTCACCTGCAGAAAAAAAAAAACATTTTGGATTCCTCATACACTGATGCAGTACATACAAAGTGCAGCTCATTCACGTACACTGTTTTAATACACATATTAAAATATACCTTTATTAAATGATGATAGGAAAAGGATTTGTGTTCTGATTCAAAGTCTAAATCAAAAGTTTGAATTTAGAACCATTTGCCAATTCTGCTTGCGCTTGCACACAGAGGAATTTGACCAGAGCAGTGGGCAGCCAGATCCATGGCACCTGGGGAGCAGTTGGGGGTTAGGTGCCTTCCACTTCAGGGGCAAGTCAGTCGTATCCTGACAGTTCAGGGGATGAAACCAGCAACCTTCTGTTACAAGGCTGGTCCCCTAATCTCCAGCCCACTTAAGTGTAAACTTATTTTATCATTTACCATGTGTGTTTGAACAGTATGCCATGGGCCTACTCTCTCTAAAAGACATTCAGATCCTAAGGTTTTTGGTTTAAATCAAAGTTAATTTATTCATTCATTTATCTTCTCGTACTGCTTGGTGACTAGGGTCACGATTGCAGTAGGCAAAATAGAGAAGCCTAGATGAGCCTGTCCCCCACAACTTCTATTCTTACATACAGTGCCTCCAGCGGGTCCTGGAATGACCACTGGGTCTCACTGCAGTTGGCAGTGCCTGGTACACGTCCAACAAGAGGCTGCCAGGGACATCCGATTCAGATGCCCAAACCATGTCAACTGGCTCCTTTTAATATGAAGGAGTAGCGGCTCTACTTTTGAGCTTCTTTAGGAAGACTGATCTCCTCACCTTGTCAGGTAGGGTGGCCTGCCACTCTGCAACGAAACCCCATGTCTGCCAGTTGTATGTGTGATCTTTGACTCAAAGCTCATGACTATAGGTAAGGATGGGGATGTAGCCCAACCAGTAAACAAAGAGCTTCGCCTTATGGCTTACCTCCCTCCTCACCACTACAGTCCAATATAGCGACTGCATTACTGCTGCCACCTGCCCCAGCCTGCAGCTAATCTCACAATCCCGCTTCCCATCTCTAATGAACATGATCCTGTGGTAATTAAACTCCTCCACCTGGGGGAGATCCTCTTCCCATACCTGGGGAGGAATCCACTACGAAAACAGGACAAAGGATATTGAGTACCCTGGCAAGGAGAGGGTTACAGCGCTGACCCTTGGAGCAGACCTGGGGGCAGTGAGCGCCCAGTGGCCGGGCAGTCCACATAACCCAGCTGGGGTCAACCTGAAAAGGCAATGTGGGGGGAACGTGTGGGCCCACCAGCTGCAAGGTTCAGCATGGGGAACTGGTGCGGTATCTTATAGGCAGTGAAGGATGGAGGGTAGGTTTTTGGTGACATGGACCCCTGCAGTGGAAATTGGCACTTGGTACATGGAACAAAGCTGAATTACTGTTATGGAAGCAGTACATGAAAGTAATATGGTGCACCTGAACACTTATCTATACTAAAAATGTAACATATTATGTTATTTAATCATCAGGGAAGACCACATCAGTAACTGATAGCTGGAAACTGTCTACCAAATAAATGATCCACCCAAGTCACAAATCTTTAGGTCTTTGCCTTGTTGTGGTTCACTGATAGTGTTATATTACTGTGACAGGATATTACTTACACATGTGTGATCTAAGGATTTCTCTCTTTTTCTGCACCTTTATCATCCTCTCCTTTGCTCTCTCTTCCTCTGCTGTTCTCTTCTCCTCCACCTCTTGTAGAATCTTTCTGTCCATTTCAAAATGGTGTCCACTGTTTGCTGCCACCATCTCCTCTATCTTCTCCAGCAGCTCTGTGACCTGAGTGTCATCACTCCTGTTTTCACTGTTGAGAACATGATACCTGTTCCCACATTTCTCCACCAGCCACTGGAGGTCCTTCCCTTCACTCTCAATGTGTTGCTCTATGGGTGTGTCTCCTAGCCAGTCTCCAAATGTAAAAAGCACTATAGTGTGACTCCATATTTTTTCAGTGAGAAGTTCCAAATATCCATTTATTGTTTTTGTATTGTTTTCTTTACTTGCAGTGTCCACACGTATGATCAGCAGTACAGCATGAGGTCCTGGAGGACACAGAGACACACTAAGCACAATCTCCTGCTTCAGTAACTCGGTGCTCTCCTCTACAAGTTCGTTCCAAAACCATCCTGGAGCTTCAACCACAGTGATGTGTCTCCCTGCTACTTCTCCCTGTCTCTTCACACACTGAGCAGTTCTCTTTAACTCAAACTCCTCTCTGTTCAGGATGGTGTTTCCTGCTGAACTCTTCCCAGCATATATGTACCCCAGCAGCACAATCCTCAGCTCTGAGAGACGGTGGGAATCACCTGTAGGAGTAAAACATTCAAAGTAAAACAGGTATTGAGAAATACACTCATCATTAAAGGAATAGCTGCACCCAAAAGGGAGTGTGGGATTGCAATGCTATTTGGAAGATAGATCAATTTTACCAGGAAAAATAAATGATGAAAAATCTGTGACAACAAACCGTTCATCTTGGCATTGACCATGGTGCCTTCACACAAGGATTCGTTGGCTGTCTCCACCAAGACAAAACCCAGGATTGCTGTTATTCTGACTCCATGACAGTCTGGCACGAAACCATTCCAGACTATGGTGATGTTGATGTGGTGCTTATGGCAGTCGTTGTAATGTTCTGCATGCATGTACTACTGCATTGTCCAGCCATCTGCCAATGGTGCTGGCAGCAACAGGATGACTCATGGAGATGTCTCAGTGTCCGCAGTCATAGCTCTTGGGTCAGTCAGGTACAGTGAAACGGCCCGTCCTTACTTACGTCACATGCACAACCGAGCATAAACCTTGAATCATTTGCATGTCTCACAATATCAAACCTACCCACCAAATTTCATTTGTGTTAGTTGATTCCTTCTGGGTGCAACTATTTGTGCAACTATTCTCTTAATGATGAGTGTATAATACTATTTTTGTTTTGTTATTAACAGGAAAATGTTGGTCAAACATACAATATCATATACTCCCTTCATCGAAAAAAACTAGTTGCACCCAGAAGGAATCAACCAACAGGTTGGTGAGTAGGTTTGACATCGTGAGATGATCATGTGAATGATTCAGGTTTCACGCTCGGACACGCATAAGATGTAGGCAAGGATGGGCCTTATTGCTGTACCTAAGTGACTATATAAGGTCATCCTGTTGCACATACTTTTAATTCTGTCTCATACTGTTGTGTTCATAACATCCTTTGCAAGCGAAGTGTGATTTAGAGAAGAGCTCAACAGCAGTCCGAGCAGTTGGAAGAGTTGGAGACGGGTGGCATCGTGGGGAAGCGGGTGGTCTTAATGACATATTGTGACGCAGAATGGCAGCATGGTCAGCGCCAAGATGAACGGTTTGTTGTCACGCATAGCATATCCAGAAGGCCTGGTGTCACCCCACCTCCACCGCTACTGCAAAATCTGCAGGAACTTTGTGAGAATATTTAAACTGCATTGGATGGATTATTGCAGGACACCATTAGGAACCTCTACAACTCCATGCCGAGACGTCTGCTGTGTTGCGTTAGCCAACATCAACAACTTCTGTGTGTGTAGCTCAATAAATATTGATCATATCAGTCTAAATTCATCCTCATTTATCGTTCCTGGTAACCTTTATCTTCTTTCCCAATAGCGCTGCAATCTCACACTTCCTTCTGGGTGCAACTATTCTTTTGATGATGAGTGTACATAATCTCATCTAATTCTTTTCAATGCTGAATCACTGAATATATACATTTCAATTTGCTACAGCACATACAGTTAAGAAGATGCTAACTCCTTTCTTCTCTCTAGGTATGAGCGCTGGGTTGGGGTTGCTAGGTAGTGCACTTATGCTTATTGACTCTAACCTTCCTATATTAGCTGGGAAACGTTATCCAACGGAACACTAAGCACAGTTGTAAGCCACTGCATTTTCTGTGACCTAATATTCCTAACAGTCGGGATACCCAAACTACCCAAACAAGGCACTTATGAAAACACAAAACAGATGTGCATCACACTCGTATTCTATCACAGAAGAGAACACAAAATGCTGAATGTATGCATGACTTACACATGTGTGATCTGACGTCTTCTCTGTGTTTCTGCACCTTCATCATCCTCTCTTTCACTCTCTCTTCCTCTGCTCTCCTCTTCTCTTCCATCTCCTGTAGAATCTTCCTGTCCATTTCAAAATGGCGTCCACTGTTTGCTGCCACCATCTCCTCTATCTTCTCCAGCAGCTCTGTGACCTGAGTGTCATCACTCCTGGTTATGTCATGTTCTCCATGATACCTGTTTCTGTATTTCTTAACAAGCCACTGTAACTTTTCACTTAGAACGTGCTGCTGTAAAGATGTGTTTCCGAAGTCGTCTGAGGTTCCTTGATGGGACAGTCAGGGAAAAAAAAGATACTCTCTTGATTCTGCATAAAATAAAATTAAATTAGCTTGAGTTTGGAGAAATTTCATAGATTAAGTAGGTAGTACTTACCAATATACAGAAGCAGAAAAGAGAGAACATTTGACTTGATTAAAAATTTTGTTCTCAAGCTGAGTTACCTCAAGACGAGCTGGGAAATCAGTACTTAATCGTTTTAAGCTTACTTCTCAAGTTTTTACAGGCTTTTTTACAGTTTTTACAGGCTTTAAGACACGTAATGTGTTTTGTTAATGAAAAGCTTACAAAAGCCCAAATCTTCCAGTTATCATGTGATAAAATCAAAGCTAAACTGGACCTGACTTATTTGGCTCGAACATATACCAGACGCATTGTGAAAATGTAGTAAGTATCACGCTTCCGGGCTCTCCTCCAGCCTCTGTCAACTCCACGAACTGCATTTCCCACCATGCACCCTGTCATGATGCCATTACCACATGCTCACAATCCACCAGTCATGAACTGCCTTCCCGATCCTCTTCCCCAGAGTACTGATTATATTCACCCAATGCTCATTACATGTCTGTACATATACTCCTTTGTTTGCATACTAACTGGTTTATTCATTCGTTTCTGGTTTCCTTCAGTGTATCATCTTTGCTTATTTTTTGGTTTCTGCTTTTGTCTTTCCCTTTTGGTCTGATTGCTGGTTTGGTTTGTTTCTTTAGTTTTTTGACTTTGGCTTGTTCTTTTGGTTTTGGCTTTGTCAATAAATCTTATATAGCTTTTAGATCTGTAAGCATCCACTTAGTCCTGCCGGCATCATAGCAGTGCAGTAATCATTCTATTGTACAGCAAGATCTAAAAAAATACTTTGCTAGAAACTGGTAGCTGGCTTGAAATTGTAAGGACAGCGCCTTGATGTCTAGGCCTAATCACCAAATGACCGTCTGTCCTGTTTGCGCAGAGCTCCGCAAATTATTTGCGCTGTCATTTGCTTCTGATTGAGCTCCTGCTTCTGATTGTGTAACTGGAGTTTTACTAAGTTTTAATATAATACACTGACATTAAAAAACACTCACTCATCCATGATCTGATGTGCTTTGATTTCTGCCGCTTCATCATTTGCTTTATTATTCTCTCTTCCTCTGCTCTCTGTATCTCTTCCACTTGTGAAATCCTTCTGTCAAAATGACGTCCAATGGCTTTTGATGCCACCATCTCCTCTATTTTCTTCAGCAGCTCTGTGCCTTCATCTCTCCTGTTCTTATTGTTGAGAACATGATACCTGTTCCCACATTTCTCCACCAGCCACTGGAGCTCCTTCCCTTCACTCTCAATGTGCTGCTTTATGGGTGTGTCTCCCAGACAGTCTCCAAAGGTGAACAGCACTATAGTGTGACTCCAGACTGTTTCACCAAGAAGCTCAAGGTATCCTTCTAAGACCTCTCGATGTCTCTCTTTGAATTCAATAGCAACACATATGACCAAGAGCAGACAGTGAGGCCCTGGAGGACACAGAGACACACTGAGCATGATCTCCTGTTTCAGTAACTCAGTGCTCTCCTCTACAGGTGTGCTGTTCCACCATCCTGGAGCTTCAACCACAGTGATGTGTCTCCCTGCTACTTCTCCCTGTCTCTTCACACACTGAGCAGTTCTCTTTAACTCAGACTCCTCTCTGTTCAGGATGGTGGTTCCGGCTGAACTCTTCCCAGTGTATCTGGACCCCAGCAGTAAAATCCTCAGCTCAGAGAGACGATGATCTGCATCTGTAGTAAAAATAAATATTTTAAAACACTAAAATATGAATTCAATACACTGAATTTGATGAAAACAGGAAGATATAAACTGTGCATATAAATGTGCAACATGTTATAACTCACCAGACTGGTCTTTTATTTCATCTGTCATTTTTACTGCTAAGTAAAGGACAGATCTTGGACTGATGCTGCTATTTCCTCTACAGGTTGCAGAACTTCTCCTGTTGATCAGATGCCAAATATTTATATATGTTTTAAATTATTTACATGCATAATCTTAATGAGTCTCAACAGTAATGGCTCCTTCAACTCGGATAACAACACATACAGTGGCATGCAAAAGTCTGGGCTCCCCTGGTCAAAATATAAGCAAGTGAAATATGAACCGATCTCCAAAAGGTATAAAGATGACAAATTTCCTTTATATTTTAAGCATGATTGCTTTTTACAGTTACTACATAAAAAAGCAGGAAAAGGCCCAAAGCAAAAGTTTGGGCACCCTGCCTGGTCAGTACACCTGCTATCACACGGCTTATAAGCACTTTCTGTAGCCACCTGGGAGTCTTTCAGTTCTTGTTTAGGGTTGATTGTTCATTGTTCTTACAAAAGGCTTCTACTGTTTTGAGGATTCCGGAATCCTATCCCTAAGCTTCCTATTTGCTTCTTAATCGAATATTCCGTTCTACAAATACTAAGCTGCTGAATAGGAAGCCAACTTCAGCTCCCACATCTTTAATCAGATCATGGAAGACTTATTATATTAATTAATACATTGTTTGTTAACTCTGCACATTTCACTCTGGACAGTTTTTTTTAAATTAAAAAGAGGAGCAGCTCCACCTTTATTAGCATCACAACCCCAACAGCAGCCTCCAAGTAGCAGCCATGCTGTGTGATTGATCTGTGTTTGCAGATCATCTTAAACTGAGAGTTTCATAGTGAGGAACAACTTTAATTTACTGTGTGTTGATGTGATCAAAGCAAATAGCTTTTCCTGCCTGTGTCTATTTTGACAGGTTGTTTCTGTGTGATCATCATGTCGTTTTGCTGTAAACCAAAAAACTGGAGCAGAGCTCCATGAAATATTCATGAGAAACTTCTTGTTTTTTTCTAAAACAGAAATCATAACTGTGTAAATAGACATGCATCTGATCATTTTTCATCCCGACCAAATATATAAATATATAGTTATAAATCAGGTTAACATTTTGCACTAAAACAATCTTGCGTGTCTCAAATGAACTAAAACACTGTCCCATTTTACCTGAACCAACACTATTTAATTACTGAACAAGATTGTAATAGGATGTAGACAACAACAAACATATGCAAGTCATTGCATTTAAATAGGCTTCTGTTTGCATGTCACTGAATTACAACCACAGTTATTTTTAAGTAAAATCTATACAACATATATGCTTGAGGTTTATCACAGCTAGAAGAACTGAGAACAAACTGTGTTACACATTACAAAACATGCAACAGTAATGTAACTACTGGTGATGTATGTTATGGATGGATTAGAGCAGTACAGCATATGTTAATGTTATATATCATCCAAATGAAAAACAAAAAAAAAAAAACAAGTATCTCCAAAATGGCAACTTTACAGGAGAGGGCAAAAACCTGAATGCATTTGAATGTAAGTCAATGGAACCAGATGTTTTTCCAAGCATGTTTTGGATATTTCAGGTGATCCTTTCATCATGATTGACATGACATGATATGCTTAATAAAAAAATGAGGCCAATTAAAACTTACTGAACTCTTAAATCTTAAATTACAGCAATATATTTTTACTTTAGGTTAATGTGTAGCTGATTCTAGATAATTGAATTACTGTTTATTCAACAGTTAATTAGCTGCAGTTACTTGTTTCCTTACATTTTTAATATAAGCTGTTAATAATGTCATTTTAATCTTGATGCTGTTGCAAACAGTCTAAAAACCACAAACCGGAATTTCTGCTTACCCTTTGTGTGTTGTTCAGGAAGTGGTCAGGCTAGAGAACAGCTTGGCCTCTTACTAGTTCCTCTTCATGTGGGTTACAGGCATGCAGACATGCCATTTAATGTCAAAGAAGATTTGTTATAATTTTCACCCAGAAAAAGAAGCTTCTTATAAAAAGCGTCGCTAAGACAAATATATTAGATTTAGGAAAACTCTGTAGGCCAAGGTCAACCATTTCTATCACAACTCAGTTCTGTTCTGGCCTTGATAAATGTCTGAGAAGAAAATCTAGAACCTTTGTCTGGTTTTCTGTTAGTATTGACCAAATATTATAATTAATATAAATATTAAGGCATGTGTCTGCATCAGTGTATGCCAATGCAGAAACAGGCACAGGAAGATCTATAGAAACAGACGATGCTCACAGTAAAAAGCTCAAAAACAGCATATTAGTCTTGCATTTGTTATTAGAGAAAAAAGCCCCATCTTATGGTAATGTATTTACATGGTGTTACTCCAGTATTTATACTGTGGTGTTACTCCAGTAGAGGAACTTACTGTAAGCTGTGTTTTCTGTTGGTCGCAGGACGTCCACACTGGTCAGGTTGGCTCCAATGACTTTAAGAAGAAAGTGTTGGCTGTTTTGAACCCTGACTGTAATCCCATTCTGATACAGAGAAGCTCCCTGTGTGTTTATCTTGAAATGTATTTGATGTACAAACAAGCAAAAGCAATTGACTAAAGTCAGAAATCATTTCCACTCAGCCTCAAGTCCAGAGTGTTTTTAGGACAGTATGATGTTTCTGACTCCGCCCCAACATGGCCACGCTTTACTATGACATCATGCTCAACAGGAAAAGCTAGAAGGATCATCCATTTTACTTTCTATTTTAATGCGCGGTGTTGGGTTTGTTTGTTTGTTTGTTTGTTTGCTTGGGCACTGGTTGTGGTCTTAAGCAACCTGAGTGAATGTTTAAAGGTTCAGTATGGAATGTTAACATTTAGCAGTATTTACTAGTAAAGTATTTTTTTGTCCTGGTGATATAAGAAGAGAATTTAATTAAATAACACTCATAGGTCATTTATTTTTCTAAAGAGCGCACAATACATTTTGATTTATATTTCCATCTCCTCTTCATTGCTAGCCTAATTCATAACCACAACTTTGTAGGGCAAGCCCAGTCACATTCACTTGACCAGTTTAAAGCCAGTCTGTTACATTTTACAGGGAGGCTAGTATAAAAGTAACTCGGGGCCCTGTCCTGCTGACTGTAGATGTAGAAGGGGATACGGAATTTTTTAATTATACTCCCAAATTTTTTAATTTTATTACTGAAACACAACTTTTGTTGAATTAATTCAAAACTATATTCAAGTTTTCTAAATCAGTATCTTCCAGAATGTTAATGACATTTTGAGGTGATTGAGGCAGTGGGGTTCCAGGAGTGGCATTACAGATTTCCTTTGAGTTTTTTCCTTTCTTGAGAGTTTATCAGTTATCACAGCGTGCACGGAGAGAACGGTTTGCACAAAGAGAAAAAAATCATGACAAATGTGTTCATTATATCTTACAACTGATTGACTCAAGGTAATGTTTAGGTAGTCATTTCATATTTCCTCCACAGTTTAGTCACTGCTTATCACTGGAAGTGACCTGTAGATTACAAAAATTGATGCAGAATGGCCAGCAAAGGCTAGGCAAGTTTATTTAAAAAGCTTTCACACACGACAAATACAAATAAGAGAATACAAAGATAATTAAAGTTAAAAGGATATATAATAAAACATTTCCATGTTGCTATTAAATGATATACTGCACACTCTTCCTGGGTTACTGGTAGATGCAGAAAAACGGAAAATTATAATTCATTGCTAGGGAACTTACTAGGGCAGAATAAGGTGTGGGTCTTTTCATGAGGAGTGAAAGAGCATGTTTTACATTAAGGTATTACATCCAGGTATGAAAAATTAAAAGAACATACTTAACAAAAAAATTTACAAAGCAGAACACTCTTTCACTTCATACTTCACTGGTAACACTGCTTTACTGAGATACTCTTTTTAAGTGTCCTTTTAAATCATAGTTACATGTGTCAAAACATTTCCTTTGGATTTGAACCTTACTTTGGATGTAGAACAGATTCCTGAATTGTTTGTAAAGAGCCATATCCAGCGCTGTGGGCAGACAGAATAGACTGCAGAGACTGTGCATGTGTCTTCTGCTCTTCACTCACTGGAAATCATATGAAAGAAGAGTAAAAGTGAATGCCGATTTTATCAAAATCATTCAAACATGAAGATGCATTCTGGACATGAAAAGGTGCGACATACAGTCGTGTCTGTCCATAAATGATAATAGACTTCACATTTCATAGGCAAGAGTGCGTTAACCAGGGCAATGCCTGAATGGAGCACCCTCCAAAAGCCTCAGACATAGATCTTGGTTACTAGTTTTGACACTCTATGATATCATACACATAAATAATGGCAGACTGTATCTACCATGATCGTCAATGAATTAACCATAATCTGGAATTTACAAATGAAAGTAGAAGAGAATGACAGAGAGGCTGCCTTTTGAGATTTCAATGTCAGTTTGATGGAGTTCTGGCATTAGGTTTAGTTGCAAGTTTCAAGTTTGTTATTTGCACAACGTGTCAGAAAATATACACAAAATACAGAATATACAGAGACAGAGGAGGGGTCTGTGTAGAAATTCTGATATGTACAATATATTAGACAATGACAATCTGAGAGAGAGAAGATATACACATCTGTTCTTGTAAACTGACTCAGTGATATTGTCCATAGCAGTGATATGGAAATAATACTAAAGCGTCAGAGTGCAGTGGTATCAGTGAAAGGCTTGTTCAGGAACCTGATAGCCTGTGGGTAAAAACATTCATTAGCCGGTTTGTTCTGGCCTGGATGTTGCAGTACCTTCTGCCTGATGGCATTAAGGTGAACAGGCCATGTGCTGGGTGTCTACTGTCCAACCAGATCTTCTGGATTTTCCTCAGACAGCGGCACTGGTAGATGTCCTGTAAGTCTGGAAGTTTGCTGCCTATGATGGATTCTGCTGTACTCACCACTCTCTTCAGGGCCTTGCAGTCGTAGGCAGTGCAGCTGCCACACCAGACAGTGATGCTACGGTGCATGCTGAGGCATTGATGGGCAGATTTGACTGTTGTGTTGGTGTGGAGTGACCAGGTCAGGTCATCAGTGAGGTGTACATTGAGTACCCGAACACTGTTAACTCTGTCCACTGATGTGTAGGGGAGAGTGACCACCCCTCTGCATCTTCCTGTAGTCCACGGTCATGTTTTGCTGATGTTGGGACAGAGATTGTTGTTGTAGCACCACTCTGACAGGGCGCTGACTTCGTCTCTGTAGGCAGTCTCGTCTCCATCTGTGATGAGGCCTAGGGTTGGTGGTGTCATTAGCCAACTTGAAGATTTGAACTGTGAGCTTGGGGGTGAGTTTAGCAGGGATGAGTGTGTTGAATGTTGAGCTGTAACCTATGAACAGTATTCTCACATATCGTTTCTGTTCACTGAAAAACATGTATCTCCATTTTTGAACAGAAATGGCCCAAAACTGCTTGTAAAAAATTCTGGTTACATTGCATTAATATTAAATTAGGTTTTTGGCCTCTCCTGTAAAGTTGTCATTAAGGAGACACTACTTTTTCTTTGGACAACAACGATATGTTTTCTTTCTCTCCAAGTCTTCAAATTTTATTATTACCAAATGACATTTCAGCAGCATTCTAGATAATCCACAGTTCTCTATTGTCTAATCGTATTACTTCACATGCACCTCTTTAAATAAATACTTTTACTGGCTGTTTTAATGTTACCTGCTGCAGTGCTCTCCAGATTTACCTCAGAAACAACACTGACAGTGACAGTTTTGCTTGCAAATACTCTCATGTCCTTCTCATAGCCTGTAGAAAACAGACTAGTAGGACTAGTGGACAAAATAGTTTGTTAAATTATCTTTCAAGTTTTCAAGTAATACTTAGAACTGAATGCTATGCTATTCATTTCTTATAGCACCACAAACAGGACAGGTTGTGGGTGCATTTTTGTAATATAGTATAAAATACAGGAATTATCAGTAGTAGAAAAATGTTTCGTTTTTGATTTAAAAATAATTCTGTGCTAATTAGTGCAAAGTTCATCTCCATACCACAACAGAGAAGGGCTTCATCATGGTAAATGATCTTTACTTATCATTAGCTATGATGCTTTGGTAATTGAGTAGGTTTCACACTAAATGTTCGGTTTTTGGTGGTTGGTGTGGCTCAGTGGATAAGACCGCTACCATACCATCTGGGAGATGGGGGTTCAATTCCCGGTCTGGGTGACTATGCTGTGCTACACCAATAAGAGTCCTTCGGCAGAACTCCTAACACTACACTGGCCTACCTGTAATATGAATACCCTTGTAAGTCTGGATAAGAGTGTCAGCTAAATGCCATAAATGTAAATGTTTTTGCCCATCACTAAAGTGTTACCACATTTAAAGAGAACTTTGAGACAGAAATGTTTTTAAGGTTTCAAATGTAAATAAATTAAATCTGTGATACTCACAGCCAGGTGGGAACTCCATGCTGCCGTGAAAACTTTCCTGAGATCCAAACCCAGAGCTGGAGGATGAGATGGAAAGTGTTGATGAAGCTCTTATTTGTGATCTGAACAATCCTCCCATAGATGATGTCTCTGAGTTCCTCTCTCTGCTCACTGAAAAGGATGGAAGAAAAAATGGTTCAGATTTTCACTTTCTGGTCTACAGCCTGAGAGAGCGTTATTTAATCATTTACTGTATGTAAATATCTACATTTCACCAACCATAAAAAAAAGAGAGCAGCACAGTCACTAAGAGATCAGCACAGTCACTGAGGGAGAAAGTGTAAAGGGGAACTGTCACCCCTTAGTAAGGTTTAAACCATGGTTGCTGTGCTCACTGACCACCATGCTACAAGGTAAGCTACCAGCTTGCCTCCAATGAGGATCAAACCGCGGCTGCTGTGATCACAGACCAGTGTGCTATGAGGTGAGCTATCAGTTCCCTAATAAAGGGGACTTAATGTGCAGAGCATAAACTTAAAAACGGGGAACAACAACCCAAGGCTACCAGGAGGAAAAACTGGTGAAACAAAACAATATCCTCAAACCCTCTCTTAGGAGGGAACTAACCTAAGAACTCTGACCCTCTTATCGCCTGACTCAAAAATAGTTTCCTTTTTTTGAATACTTCAGCAGCGTGACTGCACTCTAAAGAGGGGGAGAAGCAACCTGAAAGAGCAGCACAATCACTGGCAGAGAGAGAGAGCAGCACAGTCACTGAGGGTGACAAAAGCAGTACAGTCACAGAGAGAGAAAGCAGCACAGTCATGGAGGGAGTGAGAGAGCAGCTCAGTCATTGAGGAAGAGAGAGAGAGAGAGAGAGTAGCATAGTCACTGAGGGGAACAGAGCAGCACGGTCATTGGGGGACAGAGCAGTTACAGTCACTGATGCACAGGGCAGCTACAGTCACTGAGGGAGAGAGAGGGCAGCACAGTCACTGAGGGAGAAAAAGGGCAGCACAGTCACTGATGTAGGGAGAACAGCACAGTCATCGAGCCAGAGAGAGCACTGTTACTGAGCGAGAGAGAACAGCAAATTCACTGAGGGAGAGAGAGAGCAGGACATTCACTGAGAGAGAGAGCAGCTACAGTCACTGAGTGAGAGAGAGGCCAGCACAGTGACTGAGGGAGAGAGAGGCCAGCACAGTGACTGAGGGAGAGAGAGGCCAGCACAGTTACTGAAGGACAGGAAGAGCAGCACAGTCACTGAGGGAAAGACAGAGAGCAGCACAGTCACTGAGAGAGAGAGAGAGAAAGCATCACAGTTAATGAGCGAGAGAGAAAGAGCACGCCACACATTCATTGAGGGAGAAAGAGCACGCTGCAGTTTTGAGTACCACAAAATTGATAATTCAAAGCACACATACATTATGGATTGTCGGTTGTTTAACCCTTAAAAGGCTACCAGTGACTGCATAAAGAATTAGAGTATATTAGATTTTTACATTCAATCGTTTGTATTGTTCGTATTATTTAAGCCGTTTTGGCATCACAGCCCAGGGACAAAATAGTTTGTTAAATTATTAAGTATCTTAAATATATAACTTTGAAAGGTCTGAGGTTTGAGAGGTCTTAATCACAGTAAATTACCTTTAATTGCCATTAGCTATGATGCATTAAGTAGGTTTCACATTGAATGATCAGTTTTGCCCATCAGTAAAGTTTAAATTTCATTTAAAAAGAAATGTAAAAAAATTTTTTTTTTAAGGTTTCAAATGTAAATACATTAAATCTGTTACACTCACTGCCGGGTGGGAAATCCATGCTGCCATGAAAACTTTCCTGAGCACTAAATCCAGTGCTGAAGGATGAGTTCATGGACAGTGATGATGAAGGCCTTATTTGTGATATGAATAAACTTCCCATGGATGATGAGTTCCTCTCTCTGCTCACTGAAAAGGACAGAGGAATCAAATAGTTTAGATTTTCACTTTCTGGTCTACAACCTGGGAGAGCGTTATTTACAGAGCAGCACAGGTACTAAGAGAAAGAGACAGCGGCACAGTCACTAAGAGAAAGAGAGAGCAGCACAGTCACTAAGGGAGAAAGAGACAGTGACACAGTCACTAAGAGAAAGAGAGACCAGCACAGTCACTGAGGGAGAAAGAGAGAAGCACAGTCACTGAGGAAGAGAGCAGCACAGTCACTGAGGGAGAAAGAGAGAAGCACAGTCACTGAAGAAGAGAGCAGCACAGTCACTGAAGAAGAGAGAGAGGACCACAGTCACTGAGGAAAAGAGAGAGCAGCACAGTCACTTGGGGGAGAGAGGAGGTACAATTACTGAGGAAGAGGGCAGCTACAGTCACTGAGGGACAGAGCAATACAGTCACTGAGGATAGAGGAAGCAGCGTAATCACTGAGGGATGGAGAGCAACACAGTCACTGAGGATAGAGGAAGCAGCGCCGTCACTGAGGGGCAGAGAGCAACATAGTCACTGAGGATAGAGGAAGCAGCGCAGTCACTCAGGGACAAGAGCAACACAGTCACTGATGATAGAGAAAGCAGCATAGCCACTGAGGGAGAGAGAGCAGCACAGTCACTGACAAAGATAGAGCAGCACAGTCAGTGAGGAAGAGAGAGAGGAGCACAGTCACTTGGGGGAGAAAGCAGCACAGTCACTGAGGGGGAGAGAGCAGCACAGTCACTGAGGATAGAGAAAGCAGCACAGTCACTGAGGGAGAGAGAGCAACACAGTCACTGAGGGAGAGAGAGCAACACAGTCACTGATGAAGAGACAGCAGCACAGTCACTGAGGAAGAGAGAGAGGAGCACAGTCACTTGGGGGAGAAAGCAGCACAGTCACTAAGGGAGAGAGAGAGGAACACAGTCACCGAAGGAGAGAGAGCAGCACAGTCACTGAGGATAGAGAGAGCAGCACAGTCACTGATGAAGAAACAGCAGCACAGTCACTGACGAAGAGAGAAAGCAGCACAGTCACTGAGGGAGAGAGAGCAGCACAGTCACTAAGGGAGAGAGAGAGGAGCACAGTCACTGAAGGAGAGAGAGCAGCACAGTCACTGAGGATAGAGAAAGTAGCATAGCCACTGAGGGAGAGAGAGCAGCACAGTCACTGACAAAGATAGAGCAGCACAGTCAGTGAGGAAGAGAGAGAGGAGCACAGTCACTTGGGGGAGAAAGCAGCACAGTCACTGAGGGGGAGAGAGCAGCACAGTCACTGATGGAGAGAGCAGCACAGTCACTGAGGATAGAGAAAGCAGCACAGTCACTGAGGGAGAGAGAGCAACACAGTCACTGAGGGAGAGAGAGCAACACAGTCACTGATGAAGAGACAGCAGCACAGTCACTGAGGAAGAGAGAGAGGAGCACAGTCACTTGGGGGAGAAAGCAGCACAGTCACTAAGGGAGAGAGAGAGGAACACAGTCATCGAAGGAGAGAGAGCAGCACAGTCACTGAGGATAGAGAGAGCAGCACAGTCACTGACGAAGAGACAGCAGCACAGTTACTGACGAAGAGAGAAAGCAGCACAGTCACTGAGGGAGAGAGAGCAGCACAGTCACTAAGGGAGAGAGAGAGGAGCACAGTCACTGAAGAAGAGAGAGCAGCACAGTCACTGAGGATAGAGAAAGCAGCACAGTGACTGAGGATAGAGAAAGCAGCACAGTCACTGAGGAAGAGAGAGAGGAGCATAGTCACTTGGTGGAGAGAGCAGGTACACTCACTTATGCAGAGGGAAGCTACAGTCACTGAGGGAGAAAGAGGAGCACAGTCAATGAGGGAGAAAGAGAGGAGCACAGTCACTGAGGAAGAGAGCAGCACAGTTACTGAGGGACAAAGAGCAACACAGAGAGTAGCATATAAGTATGTAAATGTCTACTGTAAAATCTTGACTTATACTAATGTGTGTAATTTCCTCCTTGGTTACGTCATATGTTCACTGGTGAATCACAGCAGTTACAGAGCAGTTACAAACAGGAAGCGGGAAATGCAAGGCAGACGGAAGAAGAGTGACAGAGAGAACCAGTGTTATGAAGAATTCAGCAAGAATTCAAGTGTTCCCTCTTGCCGCGTCTTCTTTTCAAATGCGAAGGTAATCTGTTTTTACTTTTCCCAAGTACAGAGATAAGTACAGAGAAAAATACATTTCCCAAGTACAGAGATAAGTACAGAGAAAAATACATTTTATTAGTTGCAATACAGATCTTGTTTTAGCAAATACAGAATAGACTCATACCAAATTAACACAAGCTGGGTTTGCTAAAGATATAGCCAATAACTCTCTCTGTCACTGGGGATTCTGGAATTTCTGCAATCATTAATGCTCTACATGATGCAGAAAAGGCTAGGCATACAGCCTGGATGTGAGCAATCTCTTGTCATCCCACACGATGACCCAGGGCGCTTACAGTGATTTTTCTCAGTCCTGACACTCCATGTCTGAAGACATGATTGACTCTGCGCTTAAACCTGTAGACTTTCAGCAGGCTGATGATAAAGAGTCAGCCTCATACTACAACGTGTGCTCCCACAACAGGAGCACCATTGGTATTTCACCTCTGATTGCCATTGCTGCTGGGATTTTCAGAGAAATAGAAGGACTGCTGTGCCCAGGAACTAAGCTGCTTTCACATTTACTAGGACCGAACCTTCAGGATTCACCCAAGAAACCACCTACGCCTCTTCGGGAAGCACATAATACCGCATGTTCAGTCGACCAACCTAGTAATGGCAAAGTTTGATATCTTTGATATAAAAACCAAAATGTTTTATATTTTAGGTTATTCAAAGTAACCGACTTTTGCTTTGATTGGAAAATTGCAAGAACTTGAATGTATCCTGAAGTTACCTCAAGAAGCTGTCTGAGAGAATGCTAAGAGTGTGCAAAGCTATCATCAAAGCAAAAGGTGGCTAGTTTGAAGAATCTAAAGTATAAAATGCAGAAACTAATAAATGCAGAATAAATGCAGAAACTAATAAAAATAAAGATAAAACATTGAATGAGAAGATGATAAACTTTTGACTGGTATTGTATATACTATAAATTAACCAATAATGCAAGCCAATGTTTTAGAGAAATAATCATGCATTATTTTCCCCAGGGTCTGCTACAAACATCCCAATAGCCTGCTGCTATCGCCATGCTTCACAGAGGAGATCATGTATTTACATTTACATTTAAGGCATTTAGCAGACGCTCTTATCCAGAGCGACTTACAACCGTGCTTAGTGTTCTGTTGGATAATATTTATGATGACATGAAGTGGTGTTTGTGCCAAAAAGCTAAATGTTGGTCTCATTTCACCATACAACTTTAGTAACAAGATATACAAGTGGGATATACATAAAGAAAACAAATCAACATAAAAATCCACAATGTAGAACAGAGTAACATTATTATTCAGTAATAAAAGGTGTATTTTTGAGTAGCAACTAGGAAATAAATATATAACATTTGTAGTTATGAGAGTTAAGTGTGAACGGTTTAGGCATCAACAGTTTAATAAATAATTATGTACTAATCATGCTAATAAAAACACTCACCTCTCTGTGATCTGATATTCTTTTTTGTCTCTTCCTGTTCTCCCCTCTTCTCTTCCCCCTCCTGTAGAATCTTTCTGTCCATTTCAAAATGGCATCCACTGTTTGCTGCCACCATCTCCTCTATCTTCTCCAGCAGCTCTGTGACCTGAGTGTCATCACTCCTGTTCTTATTGTTGAGAACATGATACCTGTTCCCACATTTCTCCACCAGCCACTGGAGGTCCTTCCCCTCACTCTCAATGTGCTGCTCTATGGGTGTGTCTCCCAGACAGTCTCCAAAGGTGAACAGCACTATAGTGTTACTCCAGACTGTATCAGTTAGAAGTTTCAGATATCCTTCTAATACGCTTCTATAGTTCTCTTTGAACACACTGTCCACACTTAAGATCAGTAGTAGAGCATGAGGTCCTGGAGGACACAGAGACACACTGAGCACCATCTCCTGTTTCAGTAACTCAGTGCTCTTCTCTACAGGTTCATTCTTCCACCATCCTGGAGCTTCAACCACAGTGATGTGTGTCCCTGCTATTTCTCCCTGTCTCTTCATACACTGAGCAGTTGTCTTTAACTCAAACTCCTCTCTGTTCAGAATGGTGTTTCCTGCTGAACTCTTCCCAGCAAATTTGTTCCCAAGCAGCACAAGCCTTAGCTCTGGAAGATGGTGGGAGTCACCTGTGAGGAAAAGTGATTAAATATGTATCGTATCTCTGTATATATCAAACCTGCTGCTTGACTCAAATTACAGCGGAGTGCTCTTATTTAAAGACAGCATGAAACAATACTCAGAAATATATGCATATTATGTACAGCCTGTACATATTGTACTAGGCTAAATCCACTATACTTTGATTTCCTTGTTTGTTTTCCTGCTTTCTTGATGTGCAGACTTTCTGCGTAGCTCTGCTATATTCAATTTATTGTTTTTCATTATTTTAGAAGTTTTTGTTTTTTAGGCTACAGTGTCTGAGTTTGTTCTAAGGTACATAGATATGTCAGGAATTTTTTTTTGTTTCTTTGAACTTTTTTGTACCACAAAAAAAATCAGCCCAGCTTCTCCTCCACCCTCATCTCCACTTCCAGTCCCCCCACGCATCATTGCATACTTTAAGCATCTATGAGCAGTTTTGACAGGGGACCAAGAATTCTACTAGTAATTGTCTACAGGCCCCCTATTTATGGTGCTTATTTTTCTGAAGAGTTTATAGTTCTTTTTCTTCCACTGATTTTGATCATTTTGCTATTGCTGGTGATTTTAACAAATATGCTGACAACCCCAAGAGCAATTTTGCCAAGGTGACTAAATATCAAAATGTTAGTAGTAAATAGAATAGAATAGAACAGAACAGAATCCTTTTATTGTCGTCGTACTTGCATACAACGAAATATAGTAAATAGCATCATTACCCTTGGTCAGTTTGGTTGTATCTGCTGAGTCTAATTAGCTAAATATCTTGATCAGCCATTCATCTCTAACTATCAGCGCTCTGGCAGTTTCTCCTCAGATTCATTACTGAACAGGTTGTAGAAACTCATGAGTTTCTCCTCTTCCATTTTGAATGAAGGGCAGAATAATGCGACACATCAAAATAGAAATGGGGTGTCCGTCAAAACCTATGCACTGTATTGCACCACATCACAATCTGCTGCTCACAGCTGGTGCAGACACCTTATAATGGGAATATTTAGTTTGGTCATTGTCGCTCACTTGCATAGTTTGGTGATAAGAGAAAGGTTAGAATGGATAAATAACATCAAACTATACACAGAACTATAAGAGGTATACAATCGCAGGTATAGCAACTAAACTGTATACATTTACTGTAGCAAACAGGATTTGTCTTCATTTTTATTACTTGTTGACAGTCAGAGCATCAGCTAAAGTAAATGACAGGCATTGGTAATGCTAAGGGAAAGTGGACTAGTGGAGGCCATGGGTTGCTCCTGCACTGCAGCAGCTATCTTGTGGAAAGAAGGGATAAGCTAAAGTATTTTCTGTTGTCTATATATCCTATTCTTATAGACAAACATATATTCTTTTGGCATCTTTTCATTTTAAAGCTGCAAGCTACATCGGTTTCCTTTACTTCTTCTTTGGAAAGGAATGCATAGAGTGCAGGATATGGACAGAGACACACATACTTTGTAATAACAACTCATGCCAAGCAGGAGTTTATGTTTGAAACACACATTTGATTCACATGTGTGCCGAAGCTGAAATAATTTTTTCCACAGGGAATTTTCTGGTTAGCATTACTGGAATTCTAAAGTGACCGGAAACAGAACACTGGCAATTGGAGAGGGGGCAGCCCCCCCCGAGAAAAAAAAGTACACTGAAGTGTACTCAGTATACTTCCTTGAATTTCATAAACTGACTATGTACTTCGTATGAGAAATATCATCATTAGTGCTATTAAATATACTTCAATAGAACTAATTGTACTTAACTCTACTATTTAGAGACACCTCCTATATTCATTTAGAGATACTTAAGTACATATTAAAATACTTTTCTAGTATATTAAAATATACTTTTTTCACATTTTTACCTGGGCCAGGGGGGTTTAGGAAATTCATGGATCAAATAAGCATACGGCCTGTACAAAACCATCCTAACTGCACAAAGATTTAACCCTCTAAACCCTAGAGTTAAAATTCAGTTATTAATCCTGAGCCTACTTATTCACTTACTAATCTAAAGCATTATTATTTACTGAATTGAAATAGTCAATATAATTGTTTACACCCTTCCACACACACACACACACTTCTTATTCAATATAAAAAAAATGACTGGTGATTTATGTATGTATTTATTAATTAATTTATTTATTTAATTTATGTAACTTCTCTAGTTATGGAAGGGATCAAATCATTTAGGGATCAAAATGTTAATAAACCTGTCCTACTTATGCTAAAGAAAAAAAACTCACCCATCTGTGATCTGATACTCTTTTTGATCTTCTGCATTTTCATCATCCTCTCTTTTACTCTCTCTTCCTCTGCTCTCCTCCTCTCCTCCACCTCCTGTAGAATCTTTCTGTCCATTTCAAAATGGCGTCCACTGTTTGCTGCCACCATCTCCTCTATCTTCTCCAGCAGCTCTGTGACCTGAGTGTCATCACTCCTGTTCTTATTGTTGAGAACATGATACCTGTTCCCACATTCCTCAACGAGCCACTGGAGCTCCTTCCCTTCACTCTCAATGTGCTGCTCTATGGGTGTGCCTCCCAGATAGTCTCCAAAGGTGAACAGCACTATAGTGTGACTCCAGACTGTATCAGTGAGAAGTTTTAGATATCCTTCTAATATACTTCTATAATTAATGTCAAAAGCACAGTCCAGACGTACGATCAGCAGTAGAGCATCAGGTCTTGGAGGACACAGAGACACACTGAGCACAATCTCCTGCTTCAGTAACTCAGCGCTCCTCTCTACAGATTTATTACTCCACCATCCTGGAGCTTCAACCACAGTGATGTGTCTCCCTGTTACTTCTCCCTGTCTCTTCACACACTGAGCAGTTCTCTTTAACTCAAACTCCTCTCTGTTCAGGATGGTGTTTCCTGCTGAACTCTTCCCAGAATATCTGCATCCCAACAGCACAATCTTCATCTCTGACAGATGATGTGAGTCGTCTGTAATGTACAGTGATATAAAGTGTATTAAATGTCCGTATATATCAAAACTGCATTTTGACTCAAATTCAGTTACAGCAAAGTGCACTTGTTACAGTTACAGTTAAAGTGCTTTTTTGACCAGTTGTGTGTGACCAGAACAGATCTTTACTGATGTTGACTCCAAGCAATATGAAGGTGCTCACTCTGTACACGACCATTGTGTCAACTGTGTGTCAATAAAACAGACTAAACCAAACACAGTAGATGGAAATTTGACATAAAAAGCTTTGTAGTGATCCTTGTGCAAGCATGTGGGGAACTCCGGCAAGCTGTTGTTAGTAATTGCTAATACTCATCCCAGTCACATTGGGTTTTTGTCTACTTTGCATCTTATCATTTGTAGCAAGGTTCTGTAGAACCTTTCAACCTTCCCATTTCACAACAGATAATAAGGCTTTGTTACCATAAGCAGACGGCACACTTGGGTGAAAAGGACACTCTGTATGTCTGTGTGTAATCTGTATGTAATCTGTATGTAGTATCTGCAGTCTGATATAGGTGATCTACATGGCAACCCAACATCTAAACTGGTCTATTATTTCCAGTATGCAGGAAAGATCTGCACGTGTTACAGCAGCATGGCTCCATTGTAAAACAGACAATGTGCTAAACTGACCTGCCTGCATTCCAGACCACACTGGTCACCCACTGAAAACATTTGGAGCATCATAAAAGGAAAATAAGAACAAAGACGACACTGAACTGTTGAGCAGCTAAAATCTGATATCAAGCAAGAATGTAAACATTTCACAGTCAGAACTACAGCAATCGTGACCTCAGTTCCCAAACACTTACAGAGTGTTGTTAGAAGAACAGCTGATGAACATAGCACTGAACATCAACCTGTACCGACGATTTTGCAATATGCTGCTTTCATCAAATTCAAAATGGGTACATATTTTGTCAGTTTCAAATTCTCTGTTTCAACATTTTCCCTATTTAAAGATCGACTTGTAGTTGTTTCGGGCGAGGCTCCAATTGCTTGAGAATGGTGTGCAGAACTGTTTGTGCTTAGAGCTGTTTATTAAATTAAGTGTAATCAGAATTTAAGCTGCCAGGCATGTTTTTAATGTATCCACAGTGTCATTCAGTATGTCACAATTTGGGAACCACCTTATTTTAAAAGAAGCAACATCATCTTATATCTAGTATGAACTACAAAATTTGTAATTTCAGAAAACTCTTTAAGCTTACGTCTTATTATTCCATGTATTGAGCTTGGAGCTTATTATTTAGTAGTTTTCCTAATAAAAGTAAATATTACTAATACTAATATTGTATTGTGAGTCCTGGATGTAATATTAATTTCATGTACTTGTTGCTGCTGTTCTGTGTTCTATTCATTTATCTGAGGCTCTCCCTTTCAGGACTTTCAGGACTCTCTCCCCTCTGACATGGCCTGTCCAGATGAACCTGCCATTTGTCACTTCCCTTTGTCAACTGCTACAGATGTTATTAGCCTTAAATAATACTAGCCAATACTAGCCATTTTGTAAAAGTTTGGAAGTCTTAGTCTTTGCTGCCACTTATACTGCTTAATCTTATACTCCTTGAATCTTTGAAAAACTATGAGTTGTGAAATGCGGCAAGTCTAGGGAAAAAAGGGAATGTGTATCTTTTTCCTTTGGAGTTGGGGTAGTTTGGTGTATTGTAGTTTCTCTTACTTTTAGGTTCAGTCTGTTATTTGACATGTGACAAAAGCTGTTAATATTTTGCAACAGATACTAAAACAACTGATAAAAACATGGGCTGGTCATTTTTTGCTATGGTGGACAGGGTCGTAACATTATTGTCATATATTGTGGAAAAACACTGATAAAACAAACTAAAGAACAGGTTACACAATAAGCATACAGAATTTGCAAATCCATTCCAACTGCTAAGTATTGCTAACAACTATTAAACCAAATTTTAGTAATAAAAAAACTCACCAATCTCACTCACTGATCTGATGCTCTCTCTCTGTTTCCGCACCTTCATCATCCTCTCATTCACTCTCTCTTCCTCTGCTCTCCTCTTCTCTTCCGCCTCCTGTAGAATCTTTCTGTCCATTTCAAAATGGGGTCCACTGTTTGCTGCCACCATCTCCTCTATCTTCTCCAGCAGCTCTGTGACCTGAGTGCCATCACTCCTGTTCTTATTGTTGAGAACATGATACCTGTTCCCACATTTCTCCACCAGCCACTGGAGCTCCTTCCCTTCACTCTCAATGTGCTGCTCTATGGGTGTGTCTCCCAGACAGTCTCCACAGGTGAATAGCACTATAGTGTGACTCCAGACTGTATCAGTGAGAAGTTTCAGATATCCTTCTAATACACTTCTATCATTTCTGTCAAAAACACAGTCCAGACGTATGATCAGAAGTACAGCATGAGGTCCTGGAGGACACAGAGACACACTGAGCACAATCTCCTGTTTCAGTAACTCAGTGCTCTCCTCTACAGATTTATTAATCCACCATCCTGGAGCTTCAATCACAGTGATGTATCTCCCTGCTACTTCTCCCTGTCTCTCCACACACTGAGCAGTTCTCTGTAACGCAAACTCGTCTCTGTTCAGGATGGTGTTTCCTGATGAACTCTTCCCAGAATTTCTGTTCCCCAGCAGCACAATCCTCATCTCTGAGAGACAGTGTGAGTCACCTGTAATGTACAATGATACAATGAGCTCTATAATTAGTAAAGGCCATTAAATAGGGTATTGTTAATATGAGGAAAATGTTTTTAAAAATCAGACTCTATAGCTGGTTTAGCTGAAGATATCAGTTCCTCATCTCACAGTACTATACAGAAACAAAATAGGAAAAAACTCAGTTCTGCAAGTGTTTCCTAAAAGACTTCAGAATAAACATATGGAATCAACATAAAGAGCATTCTTGTTGAAAAATATAACACTGATTTGACTTCTTAAAACAATTATTTCTGAACATTTGAAATATAATCAGGTACATGGGGAAGAGGTGCTGCTTAATAGCAGTGTCCTTTTACTGTATAATTATTCCGGATCTGGTTTTATAGCACAACAAAGACTTTTAAGAATGTAGAAATTACATCAAATACATTCTAGCCATTCCAATTTTTAAAACAATCAAACAATACTTATCATAAAAAGCCTTAACATGAATACATATAACATTACCCCCTCACCTATTAGGTGATCCTCCATTCAATTCTATTATTTATTCATTAAGTAGCATGAATGTTCTTAATATTTATCATGTTTGTTAACGGCCTGAGGTATCTGTACCATGCACAACTAAACTAAATGCGGCCACGAGCGCCTCCACACTTGAGAATAAAACACTAAAAACTCTGTTTCCCACAGGATATGACAGAATATTTATCTACATGTTGATTTGCATGGGATGGTTATAACCTGAGGCTATTTTTTGTGGATCATTTTACAGAAAGTATCTAATTTTACGTAATCTTTACTGACGCAGGAGACTGCAGACAGATAAAATGATTGAGACTGTGCATCTGTTTGTGACTAAACTCACTGTGAAACTATGGATCCCATCCAAACAGGGCATTAGTCACTACAGATAATCTCAGTCATTATATTAATTAACCTTAGTTACTATATTAGTTAATTTTAGTCAGTATATTAGATAACATCAGTTACCATATTAGTTAACCGTAGTTACTATTGTAGTTAATTTTAGTCACAAATTAGATAATCTCAGTTACTATAATATCAGTTGCTATATTAGATAAACTCTGTTACTGCAATAGATACTGTCAGTTTCTATATTAGGTAACCTTATTAGTTAAGCTTTCTTCTTGCAACCCTGCCAAGCACACCATAGTTGTTTGATGGTCTCCCGGTAAAGTCGTAAACAAGCTTAGAGGTTACCCTAGGCTCCTTTGTGACCCCGGACTGTTACACACACTGCTCCTGGAGTTATCTTTGTTGGTGAACCACTCCTGGGAAAGGTAATGATGGTGAACTCTTTAGAGAAGCTTTCTAAGCCTAATGAACAACAATTCTTCTGGAGTCCTCAGAAATCTCTGTTGTTTATACCAAGATATACTTCCACAAAACATTTGTTGTGAAGATCAGGCTTTGAATTTCAACAGATTATGAATATACCAGAGCGCCCACTCCTATCTGATCGTCATCCCATCAATTAAACACACCTGACTAGAATTTTACTTTCAAATTAACGTCTACTTCCTCAATAAATAAATGATATAAATAATATGAATGAAGTATAATATTTTTGTCTCCTTTGATTAATTAGGTTAAGTATGATTTTTCTGAAAATCTGATGATGTTTTAGGTCATATTTATGCACAAATGTAGAAAAAGCATTCACAAACTTTTACCACTGTATATTATTATTTTGAAGTGCCACAAAGGGTCAAAGATGTGCTTGGGAAAACTTGTAAGAGACACCTGATATCCAGATAGAGGAAGAGTGTTGAATAAGTATGTTTGATGGAACATGAGTCAATTATTTTTTTCACTGTTTTGGTGTTATTTTTACATTCTTCATTTAAGTCTAGTTTAACTAATTAGCAATCAATCTTTTCAGAGGTTTGTAGCTTGCTAGCTTTAAGGTAGGTAGTGGCTACACGAATAACCAGTAAATAGAGACTCTCCATATACTGACTGATTGAAAGAACATGGTCACAGTCCATATTATTTCAGTCCATAGTTCTATTCTCCTGCTTGAAGAGCACGGAGTAGCCACAGAGAGCTGAACACTTAAGCCAAATAGCTCAGTGACTTAAAAAACCCCACCCACAACATACATAACTAATAATAGTCAACTGCTTACAAAATTGCCTATAACAATATGTACTGCAAACAGATCTTTCTTCTTATTAATCTACTAACATAAACATAATGGAGAACAGTGACCAAAGCCAAATGTATAGTAGGTCCTCCTTAAAACTAATCAGGCTAAAGGCAAACCAAAGCTAATATCTTTAAACTCATCCACCACAATGCATTATTATTTCCTTACTTTCCACCAAACCATAACATCATGGACAACTGGTTAGGAAATACAACAAACCAGGCTATGTAAACTCATATATCACAGGAATAAAGCAACTGCTTAGAGTTACAGTGACAAACATTTGTGCAAGACTTTGCTATGAGGAAACAAAACCAAAGGCTATATATACAAACAGGACTAACAGGCTGAGGTAGAGGTAGAGGTGATGACAGAGAGAAGTTACAGCAGAGACACAAGATTACACAATGGGCTAACAGGAAACAGATTTCTACCGCCTTCTTATCATACTTTACATACATGTGGTAAGACAGCTATATAAGTATTTGATGCAGAGAGTCACTGTATCAGCATGTTTCCTTACTACATAGAACAGATTAGTTTTAAACTATTTTCACTCTGTATCTGAGCATGTACTGACTTTTTGAGCACCTTAAATCTAGAGACATGTTTGAGCTATGCCTAAACCATCCATATGCCAGAAAGAAGCCCCTTTAGATTTGATTTACACCCATTCTCCCCACTCAATGTAAACATAATGACAAGAATATGTTTAGAACTGTAGTGCTGAATCTGTTAGTGAACTGTAAAGCATGTAGTGAACACAGTACTGACCACTTTCTTCACATGAAAAAGAAAGATAGGAAGAATTAGATGCAAGACAAACAAATCTGCATTAAGTGCTGGAGCAGCTAACACTTACCACAGGATGAGTACTTAAGTGTATCCCATATGTTTTCTTCAGGTTTCATCTCATAGTTTGGAGGGTAAAAATACAGACTAAACTAAAAGTTTGCTTACATTCGGATTTCTTCCGTCTAGATATGAATGTCTCCAAGCAGGAACTGCAGTTATACACCACCCCCTCATTGACTGCCTCACCTTCATTACAGTCCATTGACTATTTCATGCAATTCTGCACCAACCACTATCACCTTACACTGCAGTACTTGTAGAGCTTGTTTTGAAGAGCTGACTGACTGTAAGAGTTCATCTTCCTATAGAGGGCGGAACAGACGTAAGCAGCACTAATCGCTTTGCTTTTGTAAAAACTGAAATGTGCTGCTGAATGTTGTTAAATGTATTAAAACCTCTTCAAATTTAATGGTTTCTTTTATCATTTTACAAGTTACAGTATCAAATCCATGTGGTAGTAACTAATATAGCGGTGACTCAATTATTGTGTTAAATGATGTGCTCTCATAAAGTACAGATCTGCAAATAAAATGAGGAGGAATCTGAAAGGGAAATCTTCGAAGTATTCGAATATTGAAAAAAAAAATAGAATACTGGTGTCCAAAACAGAAATGTCTTATGACTGCACTCAGGTCCATACACCTATTGTTGGTGAAACATCAGATCCAGCACAGCAGGAGGAAGCAGGAGCAGGACAACCGATTGGGTACTTAAAAAAACATTCTGGACAAATGTAGATTCATATTGCATAAATATGTATTCAAAAACAAAGAAAACAAAAAACAGAAAAATATTTACCTTTAATAAAATTGTAAAATACAACGTTATCCTGCAGGACAGAATTTTATTATGAAATACAATAATACAAAGGGCCGTAATGCTAATATTGCTACATAAAAGCTAATGCTAGTGGTCGTGCTAGGGCGGTGTTCTGAGGAGAGCCAACTTATTGAGATGTCCTACCTCAGAGTACTGAGGTAAATCTGGCTCACATTCACGCATTCAGGTTTCTGTTCAGCAGGCAGAAGCACCTCGACCTTCGCTGTACTGGAACTCAGCTTCACGAGCTACAGCAGGACTTTCAGCAGATCACAAATGAAGATCATATATGAAGAAGTCAGAAGTTTTTAGAAAAGAGATATAATTAATTAATTATTGATAACAAAAAGCTCTCATTGATGTAACTTGTAATGACAAAGCTGTTTATTTATTATTTATTTGTTTAATTTAGCTGAATTATTTGACAGTCGGTAAGTTTCTCTATGTTACACAAAAAAAATCTGAATAATTTCTATACAGATAATGAATTGCAGCACTTCCTAAGTGAAAATCAGGGTCAAATTAATCAAGACCAATCGCTGTACATGACATGAGTTGTATGCAAAAGTTTGGGTGCCCCAATTGCAATAGATAATGAGTCAATAAATAAATAAATAAATAAATAAATATTTAATGAAACAAAGCACAAAAACAAGCACATCTTAATATTTTAAAACTGGTTTTAGAGAATTATTTCGACAACTGTTTAATGTTTGATTGCAATGCTTTAAAACATTGAACAAAGTTATTCAGGGTATTACAACAGTGTACTAAAAGGAAAATTTTACTTTGCCCAAACTTTTGTCAATACCTTGAGAACAGCAAATCTTTGCTCTAAAATAACTTCTTAATGTGGTGCAGTACGCATAACATACTACACCTCTTATACTGGTGATTTTAACCCCTACTGGTCCATAGTTGATGACATCATTTCAAAACAAGTTGTGTGTAAATCCAATCTGCTTTACATACTACACCTCTAACCTATGGGAAATCCTAAGAACACATTCTTAAAATAACATTTCAATATTTTTTAAAAATTGACAGTATTGCAATAAAGACAGTGATACATATGGTGCATACAGAAAGCTTCCACATTTCTAACATTGTTATTTTCCAGGCCCATCTTAAAATGAACTTACTAAACTCTTGCTTTCATGGTGAGAGCAAAAGCACCCTTCTGGACTAAAGTTCAAGTTTAGTCAAAATCAACATTATCATCACATACAGTAATAAGTAAAATGTTATAAATCATTTTTTTATATTTCTGTTAAGGATCTTGGACATGATGTGCTGTTGGATGGACACTTCAACCCCCCAGTGAAAATAACAAATAATGTGTCAATGATTCACCCACCTCTTTTTATAGGGAGAATTAAAAACAGCTGAACCAGAAATACCATATTACATAAGCAGTGAATGACTGTAGAAGTGGAATTAACATGATTTTATTTTGAAATGATGTTCAAACCACATATTCATTCTACTTTTCTAATCTTTATTCTAAAATGTTTATGAAAATAGGAGGATCTTTATGACGAAGATCTTTATGATGAGGAACTGAGGCCAGTGTTTTAATACAGTGGTTCTTAATAATAACATGCTGTTCTGGGTGACTCTGTCCAATCTGGCAACCCTGACCAGGCTGCTGAAACTGTTTTGGTTTGTGAGTAGTGTAGGAGAGAAAGGTCATTTTCAAACCACACTGTTTTAAAAACTCTTGTCAATAAGTAAGAGGGTGAACATGTTTTAGATTCTATATGACCAATTATTTTAAACACATAAAAACGTAGTATACTTGATTATGTGCAAATTCAGCTTTATTAGTCATAACTCATTTTAAATATGTTTAAATCAGAATGTTATATGATAGATATGACCATGACAAGAAAGGACCATTTGACTAACATAACATACATCACCTTGTTCTCACTAGATGCCTTTAGCTTGATTGCATTTGAAAATTTGTTTTCTAACAAACTGATAATAATGCAAAAAGGATATTATTTTAAATGCTGTCTTCTATTTTTATGAAACTTTAATTACTAAATTCTACTGAATGTTTGTTTCAGTCCTAGAATGTGTTTGGTGAAAATAAAGCTCAAACTATAAATATTTATTAAATTATCCAACATGCAATCAGTTTATAAATAAAATGCATTGTTTATTTTATTGCACATTTTGTTTGCAGGATGTTGCAGAGACTTTATTCTTCTTTAAGCTGTTATGAAGCACATGATGGTAACATAGCTCGGAAGGTAAAGCGTGTGTCCTTAGCCACAATGATGGACAGCAGCTTCCTCCTTTTGCTGGAGCATGGCTGGGAGTTCTAAAGTTTACATGTACTGAAACCCTCTCTGTAAATTAGAAGATCCCTCCACAGCTGAAGGTGTAACCTCATATAAAGTGACACTCTGTAATGAAAGAGGGTGAGGACCAGTTTGGGAACAGCTGACAAAGTTCACCCCAGGAAGGACCTGTTAATTAGTTCAAGATCAGGTGTGTTGAGTACAGCAGGGCAGTGCTCCAAGACCAGCACAGAGAACCAAAGGTTTAAGCTTTCAGATTCAAACATTCAATACAGGAAATATTACTATATTCAGTAATTCATGTGTACACATACAAGTACAATCACACAAGGAAGTATAAAAGTGTCCCAAAGAGCCACTCTTCAAGACCTGAAAAACAAGACCTGAAAACAGCAGTTCTAGAATTTTCAGCCAACTCAGTGACTCACATTCTGATTCTTATATATATATATATATATTAAATCGGAGAATGGAAAAAATAAACATTTTCATGTCGTTTAACCTAGAGGATGAAGAACATTTCTCCTATGTGAATTAACTTGAAATCTTTATCTCTGGAAACACAACACACTGACTCTATATGGTCACTGTAAGCATTTCAGCTACTGTAACTGGACCACATTAATGGCAGGCATGGCAAAACATGAGCACTGGTGGTCCTGACAGCAGTTATTCATTGGAATATTATATGACAGAGTCATACAATGCTATGTTGTTTGGCACTCCTGTATTCAATCTGGCAGAGATGGAGCAGTCAACCAAATAAAACAGTCACACTTGAAGCAGTGGAGAGGAGGACCAACAGGACCAACAGTTTGGCTGATGAAGCTAATACTATTTTAGTATGACAATTTAGTGAATCAGTTAGCTTGGAGAACCAGGGTACTCGCAGCTACAATTTAGCACAGCACAACCATACAAATACTAAACTCTATGCACATCATCATCATCAGGTTACACTATACAACATCTTGAGTTACAGAAGACAGTAGCATGAGATAATCATAACTCATGAAATTCATGCAATAACTTTTCAGAGATGAAAAAGCTGATGGGTGTCAACATACAATCCCAATTCCAAAAACATGAAACCTGTAAATGTAAATAGAAACAGAATGCAGCAATATGCAAATCTCATAGACCCATATGGTATTCACAATAGAACATGGAACACATATCTGATGTTGGAAGTGAGACATTTTACCACTGTATGAAATTTGTTAGCTCATTTAGAACTTGATGGCAGCAACACATCACTAAAAAGTTAGGTCAGGTCTATGTTTACCATTGTGTAGCCTCCACTCTTCTTGTAACAACAGTGTGTAAACGTCTGGGAAGTGAGGAGACCAGTTGCTGGAGTTTTGGGAGAGGAATGTTGTCCCTGATTATTTGTTTCATGATGCGCCTAATGTTTTCTATTGGTGAAAGGTCTGGACTGCAGAAGACATGCAAAGACATGCTGTTGTGATGGATGCAGCATGTGGTTTAGCATTGACCTTCCCTGAAAGAGACGTGGTCTGGATGAAACCATATGTTGTTCTAAAGCCTCTATATACTGTTCAGCATTGATAGTGCCTTTCCAGATGTGTAACCTGCCCATGTCATAGACACTAAAAATACCCCATACCTTCAGATATGCAGGCTTCTGAACTGTGCGCTGATAACAAGCTGGATGACTCCTTTTGAGTCTGCAGGAGACTGGCCAGGCATCCATGGTTTAAAAAAAGAACATCAAGTTTTAGTTCATCCAAAAGAACAGTTTTCCATTTTTCCTCAGTCCATTTTAAATGAGTTTTGACCCAGAGAAGACAGTGGCGTTTCTGGATTGCGTTGACATACAGCTTCTTCTTGCACAACCATCTAATATTGACCACTGGATTTCTGCAGATGGTGAAACATTCAAAGTCTTCAAAATTTTACATTGAGGAATATTTTTCTGCAATTGTTCCAGAATTTTTAGATGCAGGTTGGTAAACCTCTGCCCATCTTTCTTTCCGAGAGATTCTGCCTCTCTAAAATGCTCTTGCTATACCCAGTCATGTGACTTAGTTGCAAATTGCTCCTTCAGCTGGTTTTTATTAGTACCCCTTACTTTTCCAGTCTTTTGTTTCCCCTGTCCCAACTTTTTTGAGATGTGTTGCTGCCATCAAGTTTTTAATCATTTTCATGAAATAGTAAAATTTGTTTTGGTGTAAATAAAATATAGGCCTATGAGATTTTCAAGTTTTTACATTTACATTTATTTAGACTTTACACAGCGTCACAACTATTTTGGAATTGTGGTTGTATTTTGCAATGAAAGACTGCTGCCTGATAGAGTGTAGAAGATGCTGTTCTTCCATTAAACTGAAGAATCATTAACTGCAGCAGGATTCACATGGAGATGATCATTATGCTGTAAAGTATATTAATAACTGAAATCCTGAACGGCTTAACGATGGAGGCAACAACAACAGACCTGCTAAAAGTCCAACCAAGGAACTTTCATCCCAAATGACAGTGTGAGTTAATTTAGGTAATGTTGAAGAGATTTTCTCACTGTTATCATTATAAACACATACTAAGAATTAAAACAGATGTTCTTCAACTACTGCTTGACAACAGCTCACTTTTTCAGTTCATGTTTCCCTGCAACTGTGTCCTCACTGACACCACTTTCTTTGCTGGATGTCTGTCTGAAAAGTTTAGAAATCTTTGGAAACTGAGCTTTTTCTTTGGGTTTTGGATTCTGAACAGATTTCGGAATTGTTGCTAAAGCTCAGCAGCTGTGGGCTGAGACATTGGAGCGTGCTGATCCATAAACAGAATTGGAAATATAGGAAATATAAGGGGGAAAAAAGTGGAACAAAGGTTCTACATTGTAAGATATTATAAATTATTTGTTAATGACATTCAAACGTTCATATGCAGCATTAAAATAGTGAGGATGAAAAGGCAGCTTCTGATCTGAGCATACATGGCCGGCAAATTTCACACAAGTTGCAGTGGCTCATGTACAGTATTTATAAGTAGTCTTGGGATTCTTCTATCAATTTTAATTATATTTATTAATTTATTGTGGAAATTCAAAAATACGTCATTGCAGCTATGACTACAGTCATGTGCCATCACAGAGGCATCCACCTTTTTACTCTGCCCTGACTGATCTGAAGCTTTTTGTTTTACTCATTCCTCATATATAACCTTGTGGTCTCTCAAGATTTATAATAATAATAATAATAATGATGATGACGATGATGAATGATGAGTAACACTCACTGGAAGGTGGTCCTCTCATGCTATCAGACCTTTCCAAGTACAGATATTCACATCCAGTTTCTTTGGAACATGTTGATGCATTAGAAGGTCCTGATAGTGATCTGAATGATCCTCCCACCAAAGATGTATCTGAACTTTTCTCTCTGCTCACTGTAAAGCATAAGGAAAAGCACAAGGTTCCGTTTTACACTCTCTGGTCTTCAGTCTGATAATAAAGTATATAATGACTTATAGCTCAGAGTTCTCCAATCTCTTACTTTCACCTACTAAAGAACAGATAAAAATGCTGTAAATTTATTCTGGGTGTAGTAAAGCTATGTCTAAGTAACAGGCCAGTTTTTGAAAAGTAGCTTCTGTTGTCAGGCGCCATGTGCAATCCCCTTCATGAGGGGGTCCTTAAAGAAACTGTTTCACTCTGCCCTGACTGCTTTGATGCTTTCGGTCTGCTCTACTCTTAAACTTATATTTACGCCATTTGACAGATGCTCTTTTCCAGAGCGACTCCAGAGTTAACATTAACACAGGTAGGTGATGATAGTGTTAAGAGTTTTGCCCAAGGACTCTTCTTGGTGTAGGTGGCCCAGGTGGGTAATCAAACCCCACTCTGCTATACCAACCACCATCATTCTATACTGCATCAACTGTACTAAGGACCCATCTTGTGAGTTTCGAACAGGTTTGTGTGGTCAAAATTGAGGTAGTGAACCCTGAGTACCAGAGGGAGACGACGTTGGTATTGCCTGTTTGCCGCTTCTCCATCTAAGTTTCAGATTGTTTAGTTTAACAAACAGCCCAATAGTGTACAACTTAAAGTACATTTTCTCGTTTTCTATATATTCATTTGTACCGAAGGTGGCTGTCTTCTACATACTGTTGTTGGAAATATACACAATATTGCCAAAAGTATTCGCTTGTCTGTCTTCACACGCATTTGAACTTGAGTGACAACCCATTCAAAATCCATGGGATTTAATATGATGTCTGCACACCCTTTACAGCTATAACAGCTTCAACTCTTCTGGGAAGGCTTTCCATAAGGTTTACGAATGTGTTTATGGGAATTTTTGACCATTCTTCCAGAAGCGCATTTCTGAGGTCAGACACTGATGTTGGAAAAGAAGGCCTGCCTTGCAGTCTCCGCTCTAATTCATCCAAAAGGTGTTCCCAAATATGTTCTACAAACCCACACTATAATCCCCCTCCTAAACTATACACTTGGCACAATGCAGTCAGACAAGTACTGTTCTCCTGGCAACCGCCAAACCCAGATTGCTCTAGAGACCAGTGGTGGCGTGTTTTACACCACTGCATTCAACGCTCTGCATTGTGCTTGGTGATGTAAGGCTTGCATGCAGCTGCTCGGCCATGGAAACCCATTCCATGAAGCTCTATACGCACTGTGCTTGAGCTGATCTGAAGGCCACATGAAATTTGCAGGGCTGTAGTGATTGACTCTGCAGAAAGTTGGCGACCTCTGTGTATATGTCGTTTTTATATGTCACATATGTCATTTTTACAACATATTTCCTCGTAATTACGAGATCCTGGGAGGTTTATTTTTATCCTGCTTGGCAGCAATAAGCCACCGTATGGTATCTGACTCCGTCCCAAAATCATATTGAAGGCTCGGAATGAGGGCGACTGTTATGCGGCTTTACCAGAGGTACAACGGATGCAGACAGGGGTTTAGTGTCATGACCCGAACCCACAGTGGAGCCAGGCCAATTCTCAAAAAGGACGTGATTGTTACGCGGATCTGCCAAAGGAAACCGGAACGGAGTAGTCCGCTCTGTGAGTCACTAGTACTTGCCTTCACCACTCAGACGTGATATTTTTATCTAAAACAACACGAAGGTTGGATACATGAAAGGTACGTGCCCTACACGAGTGTATAAAGGTGTAGAAGTTTAAGTTTGGAGTAGTAAACTGCAGTCAGAGACCTGCAGGATTATAAACAGGTCAGATCTGTGCTGAACTAGTGTGGGCTGACTCTCTTGGTCAGGAATTGGGTGGAAGGAGTTTAAATCTATTGGCTCTATTTTAAAACATCGCTTTTAACTGTGTCCAAGCTGCAGAAGAGTGGCGTAAAATATGGTGTAATACTGCACAGAAAAGGGCGGGGTTTTTTCGGCGTTTCAGGGATACTTTTCGGCGTCTTTTACACTTTAGCGGCGTCTTTAACAGCGTAGTGAAATATTGCGGCATATATTATATACACTAGAATGACGTATTTTACAGCACTTTTAAAACAAAACATGCTTTCTTTATGTGTTTTTTGGACTGTTTGGCATTCCATACTGCTCACTACAACTGCCATAATCCTCCATAAACTTGATCACATGGTACATAGCAGTCAACCAATCAGAAACAGCTTCCTGGATCCAGGACGCTGGACTACTAACTATGCACACACCTCTTATCTGAACCTGTAAGTTTGCTGTTTATGTTATCTTGTGTTTATGTTACTGAGTGCTCTTTTGTATTGACTGCATTTCCTGTTTCAACGCTGCTGGTTTTCTTGGATTAATATTTGGATTTCATTTTTATTTCTTGGTAAGTTGTTTTGCACTTCCTGTTTATTTTTTTTGGAGCTTGCCTGGTTTTCGGAGCTTGCCTGGTTGCTTGTGTCTTGGATACCTATGATCTTGGCTGTGTTTATGCAGATATCGTGCACTCATTTTGTCACAGATCCTTTGAAATAAAACCACCACATAGTTTAACATCCGTGAGCAGGTTTGTTTCACAGTGTTGTGCAATTCCATACACGTACAACAAGTACCATAGAGGGAACAGCGCTGCTTGTCATCTTTTAAATGAACATGGGAAGTCTTCGCAGATCTTGCAGTTTCGTTTGACTTGCAGTTCTGACTGCTTCTGTTTTGTTCCTAGCAACTTCCTTTTCTCATGCACATCAGCTGTAAACAAATAAGTTTACAAACCACCAGTAGATGGTAATAAATTAGCACAATAAAACAACCATTTTCAATATTAAAAATAATTAGAAATTGTACATGTTAATGCTAATGTACATGTTAGGCACTTGCATGGCAGTCGTATTTGATCTGTTCTGTGAATTTTTAAGAAATGTATACAGATCCATCGTATGGCTAGAAAGCCTATTCTTATTAAGTGTGTGACAGTGGGATACAAGTGTGGTTGTTATGCACTCAAACTGGATCCAGTTGCTTAACTACATTACTCTGAATTAGGCAGTTTACTGTGTTGTTCACTTTGCGGTAGATCTGGCAGGTATGAAGAGTTTTCTCCAGTAGTACTTTTCTGTTTTTTTAGTACCATCCACAGTTGTCATAATTGATGTGATTTTGAGTTTGCATAACATTTTTTTCCTCCCATCTGGATCCACAGGGATTTCATTGCCATTTTTAGATTTTGAAAAGGCTATATTCCGAATGCTGAATTTACTTTTGACATTTTGGAGAATACCTTTACAGTACAGTACAGTGATCAAGAGTCTGTTCTCCTTGAGTGGGAAATTTTATGTGCTGATTATATTTGGGCTGAACCTTCTTCAAGTGACGTGTGTCGAGTGGGTGACGTGGGTGAACTTGGGAAGTTTGAAGATGAGTCGAGCTGCTGCATTTGGGACCAGTTGCAAGGGCCTGACGGCCCATAGAGGAAGACCAGCCAGGAGCGAGTTGCAGTAGTCTAGCCTTGAAATGACCACAGACTGGACAAGTAGCTGGGTGGCCTCCTGAGAGAGGAAGGGGCATATCCTCCGGATGTTGTAGAGGAGGAATCTGCATGACCGAGTCAGGTTCGCAATATGAGCTGAGAACAATAACTGGCCATTCAGAATCACACCAAGGCTTTTTGCATCTTCAGTCGGGGTGATCAAGGAGTTCCCGAATGAGATGGCAAGATCATGGTGAGGACCTGTAGAGCTGGGGATGAACAGCAGCTCAGTCTTGCTGGGATTGAGTTTAAGGTAGTGAGCTGTCATCCATGAGGAGATGTCAGTCAGGCATGCTGAGATGCGACTGCATACCTGTGTGTCAGTTGATGGGAAGGAACACATGAGTTGTGTATCATCAGCATAGCAATGATAAGAAAAGCAGTGAGAGGTAATTACTTTGCCAAGAGAATGAGTGTAAAGAGAAAAGAGAAGAGGACCCAACACTGAGCCTTGAGGGACACCGGTGGAGCCTGTGTGGAGCAAACGTGGACCCTTTCCATGTTACCTGATAGTGCCGGTCCTACAGATAGGACTCAAACCACTTCCATGCAGTGCCAGTGATTCCAAGATCGGTGAGGACTGACAGGAGGATCTTATGGTTCACAGTATCAAAGGCTGTGGACAGGTCGAGCAGAATCAGAACTGATGACAGTTTGGCTGATCTTGCTGCCTGAAGCCTCTCAGTCACTGCAATGAGAGCAGTTCCAGTTGAATGCGCTGGTTTGAAGCCGGACTGGTTGATGTCCTGGAGCTGGTTCTGGGAGAGAAAAAAGGAGAGTTGATTATAAACTGCACGTTCAAGTGTTTTAGAGAGAAAGGAAAGAAGTGATACCGGTCTGTAACTGCTGATGTCTGAGGTATCCAGCGAGGGTTTCTTCAGGATGGGAACCACTCTGGCAGTCTTGAATGCCTGTGGAACATGACCTGATGACAGGGAACCATTTATAAGGAATGTGATGTAGCAGGGGTGGATGAGATCTCCTCCACTTTCTCTCAGCTTTTCTCAGCTCTCTCCAGTTGCTACGCAGGACATCTGTCAACCAGGGGGCAAGTGGAGGGGATCTTGTTGACGTGGATGAGAGAGGACACAAATGGTTAACTTGAGATAAGAGAGTGAAGAAAGGAAAGTATCTGTGGCAGTGTTCAGGGAGAGAGAGGAAAAGGAGTCTAAATTCAACAACTAAATTCTGTCCAACAACAAAGAAAACCCACTGCTTGTAATTCAGTCATCCCCAAAAAATGATGTCGATTTCAGGAGTTTTGTTAAGAACTTGAGGGTTAAGGAATTGGTTCAAATCAAGCTGCATTTTAGCTGGTAGCCTTGTCGTCAGGTCACTAAGGAAATAAAGGGACAGTTTATGAAACAGAAGTTAGCTTCTCATTTGCCAGCACATTTTTAGAATTTTGTCATTCCACCTTAAAAGGGGCATTGTTATACCAATTAAGATGGAATGAGAAAATGTGAACAAGAAGCTGTGTGAATGAAATGCTCATTTTAGCTTCATAGAAAACAGGTCCTCTCCTTTTTCAAATAACAATTAGACTGAAAAGTTCTTGTTTATAGGGACGCACAGAATGCACAGATCCGAAATTATTTGTCAGAAAATGGCAAAAATAAACACTTTCAGTGTTCGTCCAACAAACAATGACATTTATAATGACGCTGTTAATTTTTTTAAGTTCCCGGATGTAGACGAGAAAGCTGCAGAGCTAGAGCCAACAAAGTTCTAATACCCATAGTCCTATGCTGTGATACCCATTGTAACGGGGAGTCACACTGGAACATGCTGATGTCTCCCAGCTTTTATTCAGTTCCAAGCATTCAAGCCAAACAGAACTCCAGACAGAGCAAATAACAGAACAGAGCCACTACAGCTGGGTAGACAAGAAATCCAAACCCCAATTTTACAACAGTGTGATAAAATCATGACAACCATGACTGAAGCTCTCTCTGTGGTTGCAGCAGATATGTCAGCTGGGATGTTTTTTGCTAATATTTTTGTCATATGGTGCTTTGTTGGTATGTCTGCTCGGATGATAAGATGTTTAGAATTGTTAAACTGCAGTTTAGTAATTATTTTCTTTGAAAAACAAGGAAAATACATGTAGCCTATTTAATTTATGCAATAGTGGAAAAAAGTGTCAAAATTAATGAAACACTGTGAAAACACGGTACTCACTGTATTTTCAGTATTCAGCCTTTGACCTTCTGCCAAATGTTTCAATTTGTATCAGTTTCAGCTGCAGCCAACATTTTTCATTTCGGTACTTCTCTGCTTGTTTACCTTTTTAGGTTAAATTCTCCTTAATTTTTTCTAGTCAAAGGAAATAATTTATACACAAATGTGAGGGTTAATTGTTAAGAAATTGTGTTGTTTTTTCTAGTATTATACTGTAACCTTGATTAGTATAATCAGTGCTAAAAGGATAAAAACAATTTAAAGCAGAGCAAGAGGGCCTTTAATGTAACCTTCTGATGCTCCAGTTTGGTGGTGTTCTGCTTTCTGAAAAAAAGATTGGAACATTGAGTAAATGTTTTGAATGCATGCTAATTTTTTCATCTAGGCATGCAAACTTTGTGAGCTTTATGGTTACAAGTTACTTTGGTTATTCTATGGGAGGTGGAAAAAAAGGGCAGTGGATCAGATAGAGTAGTGCAAGAACAGAAGACATCACAGAAAAGGGTAAGTGGATAATGATTTTAAATAATAATAAAAATAATAAATAAATATAGCCGCAGTAAGCAAATTGCGGGGTCCAAGCCATCTTTGCATATTAGCTCAACATTGCTATGTTGGCTAGGGACCCTCGGGGACATGCAGGTGAAGTTTTGTACACAGAGATCCGATTGGCTATCCGAAGTTGTTTGTTTCTCACGGTTTACACTTTTGATATGTATGCGATAATTAAGCCCAGTGCACCCATAAGGACCTATTTGGCATACAGGAGCTCAGTGAAAGGTCCAGTGACAGATGGAGACCCTAATGAGTAAAAAGGATTTTTTGATAATTCTTATAATTTTTGATATGCTTATTTATCTACAGATTTCACAGAATAATTCAAGAAGTTAGGGTTAAGACACATGTTTCAAAATAATTGGTTAATTTGGCAGTAAAAAAATGGTGACGGTATTTAAAATTGGTGGCTGTGAAAATGGTGAGGGTATATAAAATTGGTACAGTGTAAATGGTCAGGGTATTTAAAATTGGTACAGTGTAAATGGTCAGGGTATTTAAAAATGGTGGCAGTAAAAATGGTAATCGTATTTAAAAATGGTGGCAGTAAAAATGGTGATGTATTTAAAAATGGTGGCAGTAAAAATGGTGATGGTATTTAAAATTGGTGGCAGTTAAAATGGTGACCTATTTAAAAATAATGGCAATAAAAATGATGATTGTATGTAAAATTGGTGGCAGTAAAAATGTTGCCAGTGTTTAAATTTGGTGGAAGTAAAAATGGTGACGGTATTTAAAATTGGTGGCAGTAAAAATGTTGCCAGTATTTAAAATTGGCGGCAGTTAAAATGGTGATGGTATTTAAAATTGGTGACAGTAAAATGGTGACGTATTTAAAAATGGTGGCAGTAAAAATGGTGATGGTATTTAAAATTGGTGGCAGTTAAAATGGTGACCTATTTAAAAATAATGGCAATAAAAATGATGATTGTATGTAAAATTGGTGGCAGTAAAAATGTTGCCAGTGTTTAAATTTGGTGGAAGTAAAAATGGTGACGGTATTTAAAATTGGTGGCAGTAAAACTGGTGACGGTATTTAAAATTGGTGGCAGTAAAAATGGTGGCGGTATTTATAATTGGTGGCAGTAAAATGGTGACGTAATTAAAAATGGTGGCAGTAAAAATGGTGACGGTATTTAAAATTGGTGGCAGTAAANTAAAAATGGTGATGGTATTTAAAATTGGCGGCAGTTAAAATGGTGATGTATTTAAAACTGGTTGCAGTAAAATGGTGACGTAATTAAAAATGGTGGCAGTAAAAATGATGACGGCATTTAAAATTGGTGGAGGCAAAAATGGTGAGGGTATTTAAAATTGCTGGCAGTAATAATGGTGACGGTATTTAAAATTGCTGGCAGTAAAATGGTGACGTATTTAAAAATGGTGGCAGTAAAACTGGTGATGATATTTAAAATTGGTGGCAGTAAAAATGGTGAAGGTATTTAAAATTGGTGGCAGTAAAAATTAAACCATATTTAAAACTGTGGCAGTAAAAATGGTGAGGGTATTTCAAATTGGTGGCAGTAAAATTGGTGAGGGTATTTAAAATTGGCAGCAGTTAAAATGGTGATGGTATTTAAAATTGGGGGCAGTTAAAATGGTGATGGTATTTAAAATTCGCGGCAGTTAAAATGGTGATGGTATTTAAAATT
>CM067496.1:24375394-24385895 GCA_034552555.1 Semaprochilodus insignis
TAAAATGGTGATGTATTTAAAATTGGTGGCAGTAAAATGGTGATGTATTTAAAATTGGTGGCAGTAAAATGGTGATGTATTTAAAATTGGTGGCAGTAAAATGGTGATGTATTTAAAAATGGTCGCCGTAAAAATGGTGATTGTATTTAAAATTGGTGGCAGTTAAAATGGGGACATATTTAAAAATAGTGGCAATAAAAATGATGATTGTACAGTGGTGTGAAAAAGTGTTTGCCCCCTTCATGATTTTTTATTTTTTTGCATGTTTGTCACTCTTAAATGTTTCAGATCATCAAGCAAATTTAAATATTAGTCAAAGACAACACAAGTAAACATAAAATGAAAATGTCAAAATACTCAGTACCCATGTGTTCCTCCATAGGCCCACAAACTACTCAACTCATGCATATCAGAACTGTATATAGTATTATTAATATATATTATTTATTGCAACACACATCTCAATTTTAGGCTGCTAATTTATGTGCAATAATCTCACTGTTTATTATAATCAAGCACTTTATCACTTTCCAGTGTTACGTTTACAGCTACAGTGTCATGTTTACATTATACGATACAGTGTGCAATAATATTATCACTTGGAAACATAGCAATATTTTGTTGTTTAATTGTATAATAATAAAGGTATAATTATAAATATATATTTTTATATAAAGGTATAAAAATGTTACTCCCCCCCCTTCTATATTTATACTTATGTCATGTCTGCACTTTTATGTTACTAGTATGTCATGTGTGTTTGGCCTATGTTTATATTTGTACATCGGAGTTTGGAGAAACACAATCTCGTTCAGCTCGTACTTTGACTTGAATTTGACTAAAGCTTTAGCCCACCAACATAGACAAACATCATCCAGCCACATTCTTTCCTAAATTGACACTGACCGTGACCCTGTTAGTGATCCTAATAGAATTTGAGCAGTTCTTCAAATTTTATTCTGATTTGTATTCCCTGCCCTTTTCCACTCCTTTTTGAAGAGTTGAATATTAGTGTAGATGAGGATTCAATGACAAGGCTGGAGGCCTCTCTTACTCCAGTTGAAGCCGACTTAGCAATTAAATCCATCCAGAGTAGAAAATCACCAGGACCAGGCGGCTTTCCCTACATTATAAAACATATTTAAACCCTTTACTGGAATCACTGTTCCACGTCAGTCTAGAAATTTGTCATCTTCCAGTCACACTTACCCAAGCATCAAGATCTCTACACCAGAAAAAAGGCAAGGACCCTCTACAATGTAAATCTTACCAGCCGAACCTTGTAAAAATCTTTTTGGCTCTACGCCTGGAGAATATGCTTCCATCCCTGATGGCCTTGGATCAGACTGGATTTATTGTAAAACGATATTCATATTCTTATTTTAATCTTAGATACTTGTTTAATATCATTTACACTGTGCCTCGGTCCCAGAAGGACGGTCCCAGAAGGGCTTATTTTAAGCAACTACACTGTAGTTGTCATTGGTTATTTAACACCCTTTGAAAACAACACTCTTTTCTCTGTCACAGTGTCAGGTGTCTGTTACAAACCCAGTCTTAGTTCCAAGCACATAGAACTTAATATTTAAAATGTACAGTGGTGCTTCAAAGTTCATAAACCTTTTAGAAATTTCCCAAAACTAAGCCATATTTTTAAGTCCTAAAAGTACATACAGAAAGTCCTTTTAAGCACTTGAGACGCAATTATACTTGGACATTAACAGGCACCACTGGGCCTTCTTCAGTGCTGTGTCTGTCACATATGAAATCCTGCTGAATGGTGGTGCCCAGCAATTTGTAAAACTGTTGAGCCATGTACCTCCAGTGTAGGAGCTGGGTTGGGTCTCTTTCTGAAATCAATGGTCATCTCCACAGTTTTTTGTGTGTTTAGCTCTCGATTGTTAGCTCCACACCGTGGCTCCAGCGACATTACTTTTTTGTATGTGGTTTTGTTGTTGTTTGCGATAAGACCAACCAGAGTAGTATCATCAGCAAGTCACTTGTGTAGAGACAGTAGAGCAAGGAAAAGAACACACAGCAGGAGCACAAAGATGGCAGCAAAATTCTACTTTAAAAAGATTCCCATTTGATTATCTCTTCAATTCAAGAGAAAATGTAATCAAAAATCTACAGAACATGGAACATGGATGAAGTCTCATGAACAGTGTTTCAGAACAGCATAGAAAGTTTCTAACCAGATCATTATTACAGTGTTTAGGGCACCACATCTGTAGTCTGTATTATTACAGTGTTTAGGGCACCACATCTGTAGTCATTTAGGCAGATCCTCAACTTTTTTTAGGAATTAACATAATGGCAGAGATCCTAAAGCACACAGTTACAGCAACAGGGCCAGAGACTGATTGAAGAGATTAGCGAGGAAGGGAGAAAGCAGTTCAGAACAGTGCCGGAGCTGAGACACCGGTAGGGCCAGTTGTATTCCTAATTTAAAGTTTCATGGGAACATGGCTGACCTCGTCAGGAGGGCGTCACAGGTGACTGCATCTGCATAGTCATCCAGGTTTTTATATACAGACTGAAATAAGACCCACTTTGTTGAGTCCCGACATCCCTTCAAGTCCTAGGGGTTCAGGAGGCTTTGTGGTAGGTCAGAGTTTCCAAATGGGGCAGAGGATATTTTGGCTTCTCAGGTGGGGCAGCCAATCAATTATTTATAGTTTGGTAATCCAGCACTCGGATTGGTGGGGTAAAAGTCTCCAATAATGATGAAAGAAGACTGAGTATTCCATAATCTGATCAGTCAGCTGTTGTTGTACTAAGTTGGCTTGTGCCAGCAAGGGTGGAGTCTGCTATGTGCACTAAAAAGCTGTGTATAGGAGTATCCAGTAGAGTGGACAGTGAGTGGACACTGTGTTTAACAACCCCAGCAGTGAGTTTTGAAAGAGCTTTCCTTAACTTCCACATGACGCTGCTGGTGTTCAGAGTCCAGACTGAGGTTCACTGCTATATGAACGCCAATTTACTTGGTGCTTGTAATGATCTCCACAGAGGAGTCAACAACCATTTCTTTTGTCTTGTCTTGATTCAGATACAGGATGTTGAATTTGCTATAGTCTGTCAGTCACTGCACCTCCCCTCTTTATGCTGACTCATCGTTCTTACTAAAGAGATCCATCACAGATACATGCTTGAACTGTGTTTTTCCACAAGTTGTTTGATCATTCTGTGGGCTTTTACAGCAGATGGAGGCAGACACAGCACCTAGTTATTGGGTGGGGAATGGTCTGCCACGCTCTGTACTTCTGACCATGCTTAGAAGATATTCAATGCATCTGGGAAGGAGGTATCACTGTCACAGGAGGGTGATGTTTTCCTGAAGTACGTCAGTACCACAGGTCACTGGAATTCTCTGAAGCTGTGTGCACTTATACCTCATGCTTTTTGCGTTGCCCAAAATATAAAAGGGTCACAGAAACCAGTATTCCAGGGCTTGTATAAGAATCCCCACTTGATCAAACAATTTTTCAGTACGAACAAGTTAGGACAGTTTCGGGAAACGGTCGTACTTCAGATGTTAGTTCAGTGCTAGGCTCTGTCGTTGAACAGGAATAGAATAGAATTATTGACAGAGCTGAAGTAAGAACTTACTACAGGAGCAGGCAACCTCCTCTGTGGTGTGAGCATATCTGGGGAATGTCTGTCTGAAATGTATGTAAAAAGTAGTGTTCAAAATGCTGTCCCCGAACTTGCTGAACCAAGCTGCGCGGCCCTTGCTACGGGGGTCAAGGATTCTGCGTACCTTTCACATGCTAAGCTGGTGGCCAGACAGTGCTCAGTTCGAGAAGCAATCAGAGCGCTCTGTCAATTACCTCACATGGGCGCTGCCTGTACCTGCTGCTGCGCAGAGTTGAGGGGAGCACACCGGAGTGAAGGATATCAGTGCAGAAAACTTTTGGATACTACGGAGCTCTGGGACGGACATTTTCCCTAACATTGTTTCAACCGTGCGTCCGTGAGACGCATGGCGCTTTGTGCGCTGTTAAAGAGACAGCCTCTATGCGCTTAATGTGGCACGGTAACGCGTGCGGTCTTAAAGAGACAATATCCTATTTCAGTCTACCTCTATCATGTCAAAACAGCACAATATTGTCACACATTTGCTATTGCACTTAGTTAATAATTGCGTATGTCCTGTTTATTTCTGTTTATAAAAACCACGGGTTTATATATTCAAGTGTAGAGTGTTCAGTCTAATAGATGAGTGCCATGTTCATGAGAGTGTGTGAATAAACCAAGAGTTTGAAAAGTGACATCTTCCTGTTCTTGTCGGACAACCTGAGGTGATTGCTGCCCAACTAAATCAGCACTAGTCTACACCAGTCTCGTGTTGGATTCAACCCCAACACCCTTTTGAACAAGTAGTTTAGTTATTAGTTTTCATTCGCTATCCAAATAATGGGTAAATACATTATTCATTTAGTGCTACTGTTCAGGACGATGTAGCCAAGTAGATTCACTAAATTCATTGACAACTCAATTCTGTGAGCCTCAAAAACTATTCCTATGGGGAAGGAATAAGGTCATCACCAATGAGTACACAAGTTAAGTACACAAGTTAAGCTAAGTACACAGCTGTATGCAGAACTGTCTAGAAGCAAGAGTTTTTGGTTTAATAGCTCTAGATTTTCTACAAATGTTTAAATCATGAACAAACTACATGTTGAAACACTGCTGATAGTCAGTAGCTTTAAGGTTATGTTTAGGATTAGTACCAGAATTAGGGTACCATGGTGATTGTAGGTTTAAGTTTTGGATAGAGATTGAAGGTCAGTGAAACTAAAAGGTTTGGGAAAATGTAGGTGCATTGAGTGCTGATTGAGTAGGTGGTGATTAGGTGCTTCAGCTGATTCAAAATTCAGCTGCTAGAGTTCTCACTAGGTGTGACAGAAGAGAACACATAACCCAAACTCTTAAATCTGTAAATTAGATATTGGTATGTTACAGTACATACTGTAAGGTACTAATACTGGTCTATTAATCACTGAATGGTGTAGGACCAACACACGTATGTGATGTGCGGCAGAGATATAAGTTGAGTGGAACCCAAAGATCAAGCTAGCCAGTTAGTCCTGCATAAAGTAAAGACTAAACATCAAAAAGAACATTTAGCTACTATACTGCTGCTAAATGGAACCAGTTGACAGAGAACATTAGAAACGTATCCAGGGAGTCACTCGCTCTGGAGGCTTTCTCTGGAGTCTCTTGCAGTCTCTTGTGGGGCTCGCTCGAGTCTCTCTCAGAGGCTCACCCTATGTCTCATTCTTGGCCTCATTCTGAATCCGGACTTGCTCCTTCACGTACCACTCACTCTGAGCAGAAGAATATGACCAGCAGCTGACCAGAGGGCCTGTGCTGGAGATGGTCCCCATAGAAGCAGACTCAGCCAGAAGTTCCTTAAAAGAGCCCTCAAAAGAAAGTTAAGATGCTGGTTGAATGCCGAGCTTCCTGTAAGGTGATGACACACAAAATGGTCCAGTCCTTAGTGCTGTGTTTAGTGATGTTCTGCTTTTTGATATGATTTTAAATTAATTGTTGCATTCAGATTTATGCTCCAGGTCTGCTCATTCTCCACAAAATAGCTTCCTCTGAGTTTCAGCACACTCATGGAGTCTCCCTAAGTGAATGTGATGTATGTCAATAGAATAATACTGTCAATAAATTGCTTTTCTTAAAACTAGTTTGGATATATGGCTCAATATTGTGACCAGCGTGCAGCTCACTAGATGTCTCGTATGTGAACTTTCACCCTCAGATTTGGTCAGATGGCAATTACTGTTTGTGCTTAAAATACTCTAAATTATGGTGTCTGACACCTAATATTTAAATATTTAGTTAATTTCTAGCACTATAACCCCTACAATGACACTAATGCATTGCTTAATTTATTTCCTTTTTCATCTTTTATTTTGATCTATTGTTTTAATCTTGTTTTACTAGTGTTTTAATTTCTATTCTCCTACATCTTTTTTAATTTGTATCTTTGCATTTTCTCATTTGTAAAGCACTTTGAATGACCACCTTGTATGAAATGTGCTATAAAAATAAACTTGCCTTCTGCAATATTACATTCGTAATTTGTTAACAATTTATTAAGGTGACAAGTAACCTGAAGTATGCATGAATATTTTTTAATTTTTTTAATCAACAGGAATCTGGATGCAAGCCATTATATCACTTAAATGTTACAGGTAATCAGAGGTGAAGATGACCAGTAAAAGTCAGTCCTTCCCTGGTGAGTTAAGAGATCCTTTACTTTGCAGTTTACATTTTATTGCTGTTAACATTCGGTCAATTTGATATCAAAGGGAGTGTTTAACCTAAAAATAACCTTTTCTGTTGTTTTAGGTCAAGATCAGAGTCTCTCAGAACTGAATCTTCTGCTTCTTGGGTGTAATTATGCTGGCAAGAGTTCAGCAGGAAACACCATCCTGAACAGAGAGGAGTTTGAGTTAAAGAGAACTGCTCAGTGTGTGAAGAGACAGGGAGAAGTAGCAGGGAGACACATCACTGTGGTTGAAGCTCCAGGATGGAGGTGGAATATACCCGTAGAAGACAGCACTGAGTTACTGAAACAGGAGATTGTGCTCAGTGTGTCTCTGTGTCCACCAGGACCTCATGCGGTACTGTTGGTCATATCTACTGCTTTTACATTTAAAGAGATACACCGAGCTGTTGTAGACAGCTACCTTAAGCTTCTAACTGATGCAGTCTGGAAGCACACCATAGTGCTCTTCATCTATAGGGACTGGCTGGGAGACACACCCATAGAGCAGCACATTGAGAGTGAAGGGAAGGAGCTCCAGTGGCTGGTGGAGAAATGTGGGAACAGGTATCATGTTCTCAACAATAAGAACAGGAGTGATGATACTCAGGTCACAGAGCTGCTGGAGAAGGTAGAGGAGATGGTGGCAGCAAACAGTGGACGCCATTTTGAAATGGACAGAAAGATTCTACAGGAGGTGGAACAGAAGAGGAGAGCAGAGGAAGAGAGAGCAAAAGAGAGGATGATGAAGGTGCAGAAACAGAGACAGTACATCAAGTCCCAGATGAGTAAGTTATGAAATATATATAATATATAATTTGATTTGTTATATTCCCTTTTCACATTTCTGGGTTGCCGCTTTTCTAAAAGCACGTAAATATATCAGTTAGGAATATGTTGCAGGCTCAAAGAACGAGGCCTTTTGATGTTCAAATACAGTTTTTCTAATGAGAAGACAAGAGGAGATCTGCAAAACACAGAAATGCTCTTCAACGGGGAAATGACTTACTCCACACCTCACATTACTCTGAGCCAATTAACTCACATAGTTAGCTTTACCACAAAGTAATATTTTCCCTATGTGTTAAAGATTGTTTACCAAGAACACTAAAGAGAATCTTCTTAGTAACACAATACCACTCAAAAGTTCTATGGCAACCAGGCGAAACTAAAAATATATATTAATAAAAGTAGGAATAAAACGTCATTTTATGCTGCACATGTAGCTGTGTAGTGTTTTTTTCATTTCATTACATAAAATTGACATAAAATTTTGTGCACAGTAAATTAATGCTTAATGAATGTATTAACTGACCATTTTAATCGTATATTGACATTGTAACTTTATTTGTGGGATACACCACAAGGAACTAATAATGAAGTAATACAAATAACATGACAATCATATGACTAATGTTGTGCAGATATGTTAAGCAATGACTTGTATCATTATCAAATAAAAGATTTCATAAGGCCTTTTTTCTTGGTACATCACTACTGATTAACTAAACATCACATTGCAAGTAGACTTGAAAGTGAAACTTGAAACTGAGCTCAGTTATTGGATTGTAAGTAACATTTTCTTATTTTATTTAGTAACAAAAAAATGTATTTAGTAAAAAAAAAATCCTTATAGTTCATATAAAGAGATTTGGGCCACTTGCGCACAATATGAAGTGCATTAATAGGACAATATACAGGACACCTTATTTTAAAAGAAAATTGTAGATAATAACAGTAATAGTAATACCATAATAATAATAATAATAATAATAATAATAATAATAATAATAAATATTTTTCCTGATTGATTTTCCTGCATTAATTCCTATATTGATTATATTAGCATTGATTATTAGCATAATTTGTGTTAACCTACATAATTCTCAAACAGACATTATGCTTTATAGATAGGATCTTAAGTAACATGACAAGTTAGCGATATGTAAGTAATTAATTATTAGTTTTACTAATGGTTATTCATAATTGACTCAGTTCTGTATTGATGCGTACATTTCATTCATATCCTAATGTGTAAATTAATTAAAGTGTTAATAATTTGTTATTAATAGTTACACGATAGTTTGTAACAGAGAATGACATTGCCAATTTCAATGACTTATGTTTAGGTTATTTTTAAGCCAGCCAAGCTATACTTAAACGTATCTGTTTTGTTTTGAAAATGAATTCCAATGAAATAACATTTAGGCACTTTCTTCCTAATTTGTACTATTGGCTGATAATATATAGAAAAGGTCAGGTATGAAAAAATTAGTGATGAGTGACTCATTTGTGATTCAACCTTTAGTGAGTACCTGATCCAGGATGTTACCTAGTTTGTGTGTTTACATGCTGCTTATGATAATGAGCTAAAGAATGTCAGTGGATGTTCTTTTTTTGTGCCACTCTCTTTCCTTCAATACTGTTGCTGTCTCCTCAACCAGCAAGGAGTTTAAGATTGGGCAGATACGGTTGTCATATCCACCAAAGTGGAATGGGTTCCATTCTAGTTTGTGTGCCTAACTTTGAACAGTTTGGTGCATCTCCACCTACAATGAATAAGTTCGGAACCTGAAAAATTTGTTCCAAAGAGTAGTAGCTTCCTCAGCAAGACTTGTGCCAACATCCGTGGGCATGTCAGGTGTTGAGGAAAAAGAAGGCAACAATGGCGACATCCAGTGGTTTGCTTTTCTATGTCCTCTTATCACCAGAAGTTGATCTCTACTTGGTTGTATGTACTGTTTACCAATGTGTCAATGTGTGACACCCTTTGTTGACATTTGTCATTTCTTTGGTTCCAGTAATAAACTGATGCAAACACAGACTGGTTCCCTGAATAGGACCACAGTTTTAAGAAGCCTGAATGAAATCACTCCAAGAATCAGGGTTCTTTAGGTCGAAAAGCGCTATCAGAGAGCTTCTCAAATGTTCACACTGTTAAGCTCAGTAAATGTTTTCTAACAGAATAGCATGCAAATGGATGCATTCCCACTCCTCTTAAACACACAAACACAGAAAGCATAGCACCCCAGTGGCTGACTAACATTTCTACATATGATTATGACTAGCTTGTCAACTAGCCAACATTACATACTCCACTAGCTGTAGTCCTACTGCACTTTGTTATAAATTGTTTTCAGCAGCATTAAAACAAGTTAAAAAAATTTTTTTTTCTTTTCCTTTCCTGATTATGAAATAAATTCAGCAGCAGGTATCCATAGTTTACTTTGGTGACAGTATATATATGTATAGGAAATTTAGCTCTCCTTCTCATGAGTTAGGACTGCCTTATTTGTGAGATGCTAAAAATGTGGCTATATTTCTTTTACAGATGAAAGACAGAGTGTATCTGAGTTGAGGATTGTGCTGCTGGGATGTACAGATTCTGGGAAGAGTTCAGCAGGAAACACCATCCTGAACAGAGAGGAGTTTGAGTTAAAGAGAACTGCTCAGTGTGTGAAGAGACAGGGAGGAGTAGCAGGAAGACACATCACTGTAGTCGAAGCTCCAGGATGGTGGGACAATACGTTTGTAATGGAGTCCCTTATATTGGACCTTGTGTTCTGCGTGTCTCTGTGTTCTCCAGGACCTCATGCCGTACTGTTAATGGTACGTACTGATTCTAAATACAAAGGCAAGTACAGCGAGAGCATCACAAAACATCTTAAGATTCTGGGTGAAACAGTCTGGAGTCATACTATAGTGCTGTTCACCTGTGGAGACTGTCTGGGAGACACACCCATAGAGCAGCTCATTGAGAGTGAAGGGAAGGAGCTCCAGTGGCTGGTGGAGAAATGTGGGAACAGGTATCATGTTCTCAACAATAAGAACAGGAGTGATGACACTCAGGTCACAGAGCTGCTGGAGAAGATAGAGGAGATGGTGGCAGCAAACAGTGGATGCCATTTTGAAATGGACAGAAAGACTCTACAGGCGGTGAAAGAGGAGAGGAGAGCAGAGGAAGAGAGAGTAAAGGAGAGAATGATGAAGGTGCAGAAACAGAAAGAGCACATCAGATCATTAATGAGTGAGTGTTCATCACCATTATTAACATGACGCAGAACACATTATTATATTGCAATTTTAAAACTGATTCATTAAAAACAGCACTAGAAACTAGAAACAAGTGTGTTCAGTTAGAACAAAATATTACTAATAGAAAAAATATTAATAATCTTAATCTTAATTAATCTTAATCTTAAGTAATAAATATTATAT
>CM067496.1:24386395-24436427 GCA_034552555.1 Semaprochilodus insignis
GCACATGGAACAAGACAACAAAAGGCACATGGAAGTGACAAGACAAACAGAAAACCAGTGAAAACAGAAAAACAGGGGCAAGACAAGACAGGATATGACAATATTTAAAACATGTAATTATAATTGTCTGGTGCACCAACAACTTCAGAAGTCTAATCAGTGATGCAGTGTTTTAACTAGTAATGTTGTTTTCTCACCAAGGATTCTCTTCACAGTCATTACAGTCATTGTGTTACAGATTGCAGAGCGCTTCAGGAAATACTTGTAGAACTGAGTCTACATTCTTCTTTTGTTTCTTCATGATTCTCTGAGAATTTAAGGAAGGAATTTAGAATGTGTTCAGCTAAACCAGCTATCATTTACTTTTTTAACATTATCCTCATGTTAATAATAACTATTGTATTTACAGGCCTTTACTGATTACATTTAATTTAGGTCACATTTTTGTAACTTAAAAAGGATATAGCTTCCAAATTCTAGCATTGTGGGGACCCTAAGACATCTCCCTAGTCACTCCTCCACACCTACACATTAAAATCATTTAAAATAAAAGCACTGAATATCATGTTTCAAGGTGTAATAACCATTTTTGCCACTGTACATTACAGGTGACTCACACTGTCTCTCAGAGATAAGGATTGTGCTGCTGGGATACAGATATGCCGGGAAGAGTTCAGCGGGAAACACCATCCTGAACAGAGAGGAGTCTGACTTAAAGAGAACTGCTCAGTGTGTGAAGAGACAGGGAGAAGTAGCGGGGAGACACATCACTGTGGTTGAAGCTCCAGGATGGTGGATTAATAAACCTGTAGAGGAGAACACTGAGTTACTGAAACAGGAGATTGTGCTCAGTGTGTCTCTGTGTCCTCCAGGACCTCATGCTGTACTGCTGATCATACGTGTGGACGGAGTTTTTAAAGAGGATGATAGAAGTATATTAGAAGGATATCTGAAACTCCTCACTGATAGAGTCTGGAGTCACACTATAGTGCTGTTCACCTGTGGAGACTGTCTGGGAGACACACCCATAGAGCAGCTCATTGAGAGTGAAGGGAAGGAGCTCCAGTGGCTGGTGGAGAAATGTGGGAACAGGTATCATGTTCTCAACAATAAGAACAGGAGTGATGACACTCAGGTCACAGAGCTGCTGGAGAAGATAGAGGAGATGGTGGCAGCAAACAGTGGACGCCATTTTGAAGTGGATAGAAAGATTCTACAGGCGGTGGATAAGGAGAGGAGAGCAGAGGAAGAGAGAGTAAAAGAGATGATGAAGGTGCAGAAACAGGGAGACCAAATCAGATCATTAATGAGTGAGTGTTCATCACCAATACTAAGACATGCACAACACATTATTATATTGCAATTTCAATCAGTTAAGTTCACATTTCAAAAACAGACTTCTTAAAAACAACACATTTAGTACTTCACTCGAAACAGTGTTCAGTTAGAACAACACATTTGATATTACTTTAACTAACAAATCTTTATGTGCCTAGTTGTAGTTACTTTCAACACAGAATTACCTATTGTAAACAGATAATAATAATAATAATAATAACACTATATATATATATAGACCTTTTAATCAAAAAGAGAATGAAGTGATTTACAGCACTAAGACAAAGACTTTTTTCTTCCCTCTCCAGCCTTGTTTATTATAGCTAACAAAGAATGTACAAAGTATCATGTACAGTACAATACAATGGCTGTTGCTCTGTATACAGCATAGTAATAATTATATATATATATATATATATATACAAACACTGCAGTTCCGATCGTCATTATCCCCCCACCTCAACAGTGCAGCACATCTCTGATAGCAGGTTGGGTGTGGTCCAAGAATCCACCCCAGACTTGGGGGAAAATATTATACAATGTCTTATACCACTGTGTAATGCCAGGCGGTACAGACGATAGCCAGTTAACCATAATGCATTTTCTCGCAACTGCAAGGAGGCTCCTTGTCAGTAAGTCTTGATCGGAAGAGAGCCCAGAGATCAGTGCTCCTAGACTTAGGGATCCAGTGGCATAGATACATGTGAAAAGTGCTTAATTTCTGAACAGACCCGTCTCCAAAATGTTTTAATATAAATGCAAGTCCAAGTACAGTGCAAAAATGTTCCCTTATCTGTTTCATGTCAATAGCACCTTTAGAAATATATTTACTTAGAAAATTGGTGACGTCTGCAATGCTTATTTCACCTGCTGTATATTTACATGTTCACTTTAAAATAACAAAATAACACAAGATTAAGACATAAATACCCATGAACATATGCATCATTACTTATTTCCCAGACCATCTCTGTAATAGATTTCTTATTTAAACGAGTTAATTGTTTTATATCAGCTTTTTATTAATAGCTTTATATATAAAACACTTTTAAAACATAAAAACAGGTAATGAGCATGACAGCTCTAGACAACAGAAGCAACTAAGAGCAAACCTGAATGTATAAGACAGAGACAGAACAGCAGTGAGAAGTAACACCCAGCATACATTTACAAAACATCCAGATAAAGAACTATAATGATTTTTTGCTTTACATTTGACCATATTTATGACTTTGTTCACTGTATTGAACATTTTTAATGACTTTTTTTAGTGTAGAGCTTAAGTGTCACCAACCTCTCTCCAACAGTGCTCTAAACACCCTGAAGAAAGTTTGCCTGGTGCAACGGATGATGTCATAAAAATAGAAAATAAATGTATTTTGGCATTTTCCTGGCATGACCATGTAAATAAAAGTGCCAACAGGTAGAATATAAAGATCGTGAGTGAAAAATAAAAAAGTAATAGAGAGGCCCTGTAAATAACCATTGAAAAGGTGGTGCATGTAAGGGTCTTTGGGACTTTGTGGAGCTGAGAGCAATCAAGTTACAGTTAAATGATAAACTAATCCTTGGCACAGAGGAACAGATCTCATTAGGTATCTTCACTACATCGTTTAATCAGATGAGCATTTGAAGTTTCACTACTGCCGCTGGGAATTGGTGTCATTATTATGGTATTTTTTCACTGGCCAGTAAGGTATAATTACAAATCCAGGTTCAAACATTTTGTGTGTGTACCGGATTTCATTTTCATATTTCATATTCACATATTTTTCATGATAAAGTGGGCTCACTTTAGACTACTGTTCATAGTTTTTGTATATGTGCACACTAAGAAGTCAGAAAGAAATCTGAGTAAGAATATATTTGCACTGAGAAACCCAAGTACTAAACTAAAATTCACCATTAATGGATTTCTTAATCAGATTTCTATGCCTTAATCTAACTAAAAATCAGAAATCCCGTTCTGATCAGTTATTAAGTGCCTGAAAATAGACTTATTGTCTCAATATAGTGCCATTTAAAAACTCTTTACTCTGTGTAGAGCTTGTAAAGTGTAGATTATCATTGACAATTTTAAGTACATTTTTATTTTTAAGTTGGACACAGAAAGTGGGCCATGATTCATTAACAACAATTACCACTTAGTGTTGAGCTATCCAGTGGCACTGTTTTAGTGGTGGTTTAAAAAACTGCAGTGAAGCTTCACAAGACTCGCCTGCCATATTAGCTAGTCCAAAAAACTGCTGCTGTCTGGTTTTGATGTCAGATTAAGATTTATAATAATAAAAAGAATTGAAGAGGATTTGATAATTACACTGTGCTGCTTGTCAAATTATGAATTTCAATTTCTTTTCGCCATCACTCCCAGTGACTGAAGATGAAAGATCAGACACATTGTCTTTGGCAAGTTCTGGTTACTTTTCGATGTCAGGATCTGAAAGCAGTTCTGTTTATGGATCATCATACAGCTTTGAATCTCTGATGCATGATCCTAAACGTCCAAAATTCAGACTGCCTAAAAGGATATCTTCATTGCTTCCTTTCTTCAGGCAGAAAAAAGGGTAAGTGAGTGTAATTCAGTGTTAAATATTATTAATTAATCTTTTAATCTTAATAAAAATGAAGAATAATTGTAGTAGTCAATAAAACACTCATCTGTAGTTTGAAATGGCAGACACTGGATCTTATTTACTTGCAGTGTTTATTGACAGTGTATTTCTACTAACAGTTTCCAACAAAGTTTTGAACTTCTACCTTATAATTTTTCTTATATTGAAAAAGACTTATTTCCTCAGACCACCTGTTCACATACAATCCCAGCAGGTTTGGAAAGATGCATTTTCAATCTATTGTGTTTTATGTGGAGCTTTACATATTTAAAAAAGTAGGCCTAGGCAATATCTAAATATAATTAGCATGATATGACAAAGCACCCCAAGGTGATATGTAAGGATCTGCAGGCCTATTTAATACTGGATAATGTCATTTTTGTAAGTCCACCATCCAACAAACCCTAAACAAGAATGGTATGTATGAAACGATAGCATGGAGCAAGTTACTACGTTTCAGGATAAACATTGTGGTCTGTTTCCTAAAGACAGAGCCAGGACACTACTGAAATAGTGCTATGTGAATGGATAAGGTTAAAATGGATTTTTGTGTCGTAACTGAAAAATGTTTCGTTGGTAAAAAATCTGTGCAATTTGGCAAAAGAACCTCATCTTAGCTTTGAAACATTGTATCCTAGATTGGGGCTGTTTTGCTGCTATTGGACAGCTTACCAAAATTTGATGGAGCTATGAATTATGGACTATATTAAGAAATTCTACAGGAGAATGTTAGGACATTTGTCTGTGAACTTATCGCGAACTTCATCCATAAAAAAGAAGACGGTCCTGCTGACAGACAAGAACCCTAAAAGTTCATCTATGTAGAATTGTTTAAGCAGCAGAAATGGAATGCTAAAACTAGTTAAGAGCTTATCCAACAGAAATGAAAGAAAGCCTACCAACATAACAGAGTTCAAGCAGTTCTGTGTCATGGCTTTTTTAATTAAAGACATTTATTCATTTTGGGTTGGTTCAATAAATACATTAAAACCCAAACTGTTATACAGCTGCTTTTTGGAAATGCCTGTTGTAAAAACTGTTATACTAACCCCAATAATAATGATTATAATATCATTGTAGATCAGCAAACACAGAAGACTCGACAACAGAGAATGTATCCAAAAGTGAACCAGATTCCTATTTAGGTGAGTCATCACAAGATAACATTCTAAACTTCTTTCATGTTCTTCAATCATAATACATAGTTTGGATGAGATTACTTTTAAATGTACGCAGTTGCCAAATTCAACATACATGATAATATTTGTCATCAGTTTAACAATCCATTCAGTATACATCACAATCAGTAATTTAATATTTGTAGAATATGTTATTATTTTACATAACTGTAAAATTTACATAACATAATTATTTACATAACTGATTATTTTATAACCCCCAAGTTCCATGTTGAAATCCCCCCTGGATTTCATGAATTTTTGCTGAAAGTGTGCCATCAATCGTGTAATCATTACTGAAGATTACTAAGGACACATTTTAAGCTATGATTGTGTTGTCAGTTGTTGGGTTTAGTGGGGTTAAATTTAAGAAAGATTTTGTAAATTATTGTTGAAATCTGAGGTTACATGCTTGGACATTTTACAGCAAATTACAGCAGAAGATATCAATTACACCTAATCCTATTCCACTGTCACCCTAGTATGTAATAAAATGCAAAATGCTAATGTTTCCTTTCTACAGACAGCGTGGGTTCTTGTAATTTGCTGGTAGAAGACTCTAGCTCACCACCTGACATTGAACATGTGAGTGCATTGTTACTGATTTGACAGTCCAAAGGGGTCAGTTTCAAAATGCCACATGATTTAAACATGTATTAACATAATAATTACCTAACCTTTGATCACAGTTTACAATTTTATTACAATACTGTATCAGAAACATTATATACAAAAGGGTGGACATACAAGACATACTACAATATATAAACATACATTACATAAAAGGAAATATAGGCATACAGTACATACAACAAAATATAAGCAAACTTTCATAGCATTTTGACCCTTACAGAAAGCTGAAAGCTGAAAGGTGTTCAGATTAATATAATACACTGAAGTGGGAGTATGAACATCAAGTATAACATGGGATATTGCAATCATCTATTTAACTGTTTAATTGTAAACAAGAGTTGCACTCATTATACAACAAGCACTTCACCTAGAAACCTTCTGTTCATTTAAGTAGCATTGCTATGATCATGATAATGCTCATTTTTACTGAAGTTAACACCAAGCTAATGGTGGTGTATGTTAAATTTATCACTGCTTAATGTAGCTCTATATTTGAACACAGTTATTTGAAGCTTGTGAGATTTTCACTGTAAATAACAATATTAACTAGCTCCCTGTAGCCTGTTAGTACCCTGCTGAACAAATGAGATGTCTACTATAGTGTAGGACCTTTTATTTCAAACACATGCAATTTGTAACTATACTCGTAGACTCATAAAACATCAGAAAGTAGTGGAAAACTGAAGCTGTATGTCAAAATCTCTGTAGAAAGTGCAATTTGGTCAACTAAAAGTGTTCTTCTAGTCTAGTTCTCATTTGTTCTACACCTCCACAGTTGTCTATGGATACTGAAGGATTCATTCCTGAAATGTCTGAAAACAGTTCAGATGTTAGGAAGAATAACTTGTACAGGTGATGTGTGTTTTCATCATTTGGCATTACTCAAACAAGAACAGTACAGTCGGGTTAAGAAGGAGGTATTTGACATGTTTTGTCCAACATTTCCTCTTCAGGTTTCTGTGCCCTCATGCAGGTCAGTTTCAGTGCAGACTGACTAATCTGATGTTTGAGATGGAGGGTAATGGGAAGGTGCTGTACAGAATAGACTCCTGGGATACGCGACTGTTGGATGGTTTAGGTCAGATGCAGCCTGCAGGGCCTCTGTATAATATTGACTGCTTTGAAGGTTCCATCAGTCGTCTACACCTCCCACACTGCGAGATACTTTCTGGTAGGTTCAGTTTTGACTAAAGCTCATTTTTGAAGGCATTTAAAAAAAGAGCACAGTTAAAACAATAATGAGTAATGTAGTTATTAAACCAGCTACCCTTTTGTAGACACACAACAACAGAAATACAGTGTGTTGTGCATATATTGAATGGAAATCTTAAAGTTCTGGTTCTGTGTACTTTTTGGGTCATTCTATTTTCATTCTTAAACATAGATTAAAAATATATATATTCATATCAAGACATTTCCATTTTCACAATCAGAAACAGCAGAAAGAATGAGAATTTAGTCAGCAATTGTAATACAATAAGCAATTAAAAACTGCTTATTGCTTCTTGGTGTTTTTATGTTTCTTAGCATTTCTTCCAAAAAACACTTTAAATCAGATTACAGGTAGATAATAAACAGGTTAGTTTCAGGAGGATTACGTTCAAAGTTGATTAATGAAAGCTTGTTGTCTTTTGTGAAATTTTGCCTAAATGAATTTTTAAAACAGTTTATTTCTTTATTAGATTATCTGTCAATAACCTACGCCATTTGTTTTTCTTTTCCTTATTTTCATATAGAGGAAAACCAGCCTCAACTTGTGGTGGCACATTTCACTGGAGAGAATATAGAGGTCATACCGCCACTGAAAGTGACAAACACACATGTGATTATTTCCATCCAGCACCTTTCCCTCTTCGGCCTTCTAAAGCGAATGTTACGTCCCAGACCCATGAATGCCCAAGTCCTAGTCTTCTATAAAGAAATAATGAGCAAGCAAAGCTGGAAAAAACTACACATTCATTTACTGCCAGGGAACGTACCATTTGAAGAGGTAATCAGCTTTTGTTTGTGTTTGATCATACTTATTGTATTCGTTACCCTGGAGCCATATTTAGAAATCCTAGTGGTAGATTTACTGAAAAAGTATTGGAAGAGTGAAAAGTTTATAGAATATTTCAAGTCACATTTTGCAACATTCCACATTAAGCAGGTGAATTAGTAACAGATGAAATGATCATGACTTGGTATAAGGGAGCATCCACCAAATGCTCTTGGTCATGGCTCACCACTTTGTGCCAAACTTTGTGAGCGAATTGTCAAACAATTCAAAAATAGCTTTTCTCAACATAAGATTGCAAAGAATGTAGATCTTTCACCACCTACTGTACTTAATACTGTGAAAAGGAGAATTCCTAATCCCTGTAGGACAAGGCCAGAAACTACTGTGTTAAAAATAGCAACATGGGCTCGGGATACTTAGGAATACTGCCATCACGTAACACAGACTGCCACTGCAGAACTTGAAAACACATACATAAATACTATGCAGAGTTCTCTGAGCCTGAGCTGATATCAGATGGTCTGAACGACAGTGAAAGTGTGTGTCTAGTTCTCCAGGCCAAAGATGATACAAACCAACCAGACTTTTATCAGAGATGGGTGCAAAAGCCAACATCCATCATGGCATTTGTGGCACACACATACACACACACATGAGAAATGTTGTAAAGAACAACAACTAAAAAACTGACATTTGTTAATTTTCTAATTCAACAAATTTTAGATTTTTGTTGGATTTTTACATCTCTCAACTTTTCCAGAATAAATAATAATACATAAATAATAAGTTATTATTTCAAGAACAGTCATTAGTCATAATGAATAATTAGGTTCAAATATGGAGAAAATACGATTTGTAATAATAATTCTAAATGTTGAATGGTTCGGTACAGGCCACATTTGATGTACTGCTGCCAAACTGTTTTCACCCGCCATAAACAGGCTTCCATTTCATTGGACAGATGATTCTGAGTAGCAACAGTAGGTTTAGGTGGTTTGTTATAATAACACTAACAGTATGTAGCATTTGTAGGGAAACTCCCATAAATGTATGTGCAAAATATATAAAAGATATTTAAATGTGTTTCATCAAGGCTCCAAAAAGTTATGCTTGTGATTGTAATTGTTTATTATACTTTGCTCCTAAAAACACCAGTGTGACATTATAAGCTCATGTGCCTATTATTATTAAGTCACACTGCAGAAAAACTAGGTGAAATATTTTACCTCTACCTAGCAAAAGCTAGACCCAACAACAATGAACAGATATTTCTTTGTTCTCAGAGTTACTTTAACAATTAGTGTTCTGGCTTATTATCCACTGTTTGAGATAAAGACTCATCCTGTACTGCTATTTCTGCTAAATTCTATGCTAATAAGTAAAATCAGCTATCATCAGTGTTTGTTGTTCCATCTGCACGTTGACAAGGCAAAGCCAGTGGCTGATGTATGCCATTATTTCCTTGATAAGCTAGCACTATCATGCTTATGTGTTCGATCACACCGGATTCAGTGATTTGCTGTGCATGAGATTCACAACTGTCTCATACACCCACCCATTTTGAACAAATCTGGAAGTCTTGTTTCTGTCACTAAAGGTAGCAAAAAAGCATAAAGGCACCACTTACTTTGAGACCAGCTCCACATGCCAACTTGCCGCAGGAAAAAATTACAAACCATCCTGTGATCCCCATGCATCTGAGCCGAAGGTAATGACTAGCCTATACAATCACAATAAAAGGGTTATTCAGAAAATGTCTTAATATTTACATGTTTTTTTGGGGCTGTCATTTCAGTTTTGCTACCATTTTGTTGTTCTAGGTTGCCAGATTTGTGTGCGATTATGGCCCAAACTATCACCCCACATTTGTGGTTTTCTTTGAAGCTGAGGATATTACAGTAAGCATTTTGGATGAAGATGGTGTAGAAGTGTGGGAACCACATCGGATCTTTCTTAAAAGTAAAAACACAGGTGAGTCAAGTCATTTAGATCTTTTTAGGAGGAGTTTTTATGTATAGTGTGTCAGAATTATCTGGATATTTTCTAAAAGCTTTTTACCTGTTTCTTGGCCTTTTTAAAACCCTCTCCAGGGTAGAGATCCTGAGCAAAACCCAGCTTTTTACAACACACTGTTAACTTGTGCATCAGTGTAACTTGTTATTTGTTATTCATTGAGCATGCAGGTTTATGTCTGAAATACAGCTAATGACTAAATAGTCTATTTTGAAGTTTGGAAACGTATTTCTCTTAAATTCCAACAAAACTGAAATACTTAGTATGAGGTACTAAGAGTACTTAAGATAAAGTTCTTGGCTTGATTATTCTGAGAAACCAAAAGCTACAGTCAGGTACTTTGGTGTAGTGCTACTTAATTTGATTCCTAAAACTGCATTTAAGAGGCATTATGGAATTATTTGGTTCTTGACTTCTTGGTGAACACCAAATACATTTCAACACACTGGATTTAATATAATAAAGGACTGATAATATAAACTAGGTCTTGGATGGTTCAGACGGTTCACACTGGATTTTCTCAAGAAGAGCTTTAGACATGGTTCTGCTAACACACACATAAAATCACAAATGTAAAAATGACTTTTCTAATAACATGCTTACTGCCCAGTTAAATGCACATTACTGTACCATACACGGTACCCCGTCCATCAAAAGAGGATAGGACCACCATAGGACCACCGCTACAAGTGCAGACGTGTATTAGATACAGATGCTACTAAGCTAGTAAGGAAAGCATAGCACATGCTTCCTCTGAGATATAACGGTGAGCCAACGTGTCTGTCACACTCCCACCAGTTCTTGAGTTTGGTATATCCTAGTCATCCAGAGAGAACAAGACCAAGTATGATCTTTTGGACTCTCAGCCACAGAAGGTTGTGACATAGCTCCTTGATCAAAATCACAACAGTATGACCAACGCTTTTGGGTTATTATAAAACCCGCAGTGTCGCTACTGGTTTGAATATTGTACATCAACAAAAATAGTAGTCTTCATCCAGTAGTAGTCTTGTGTTCAGAAACTAAACACTGATAAATGGGTAGAATAAAAACATCACCTAAAAAGTATAATTTACAGTAATTTAATAATTCAGACTAGTAGTTCCATTTTTTCATGTTATGTTGAGGCCTTGTGCTAAAATAAAAAGAAATTCAAGCTTTCTCCATCAATATGCACATAACACCCCATAACAAGAAAGTAAAACATATTTTAGATGTTTTTGCAAATCAGTACTTAGTTGAAGCACCTTAGGCAGTGATTACAGCCTCCAGTCTTCTTGGATATGATGTGACAAGGTTTGCACACCTGGATTTGCAGATTTTCTGCCTTACTTCTGTGCAGATCCTTTCAAGCTCCATCAAGTTCAATGGGGACTGTCGGTAGGCAGCCATTTTCAAGTCTCCCCAGAGATGTTTGACTGGGTTCATGGCACTGGCTGGGCCAGTCAAGGACATTCACATTAAGTTGTCATTAAGCCACTTCTGTGTTGTTTTGGCTTAGGGTCATTGTCTTGTTGGAAGGTGAACCCTCGGGCCAGTCTGAGGTCCCGATTGCTCTGGATCAGGTTTTTATTAAGATTATCTCTGTACTTTGCTCCATTTAACTTTCCCTCAACCCAATCAGTGTCCCTGTCCCAGTCCCTGAAAAACAACCCCACAGAATGATGCTGCCACCATCATGCTCCACTGTAGGGATGATACTGGGCAAGTGATGAGCAATGTGTGGTTTCCTCCAGACATGATGCTTAAAATTGAGGCCAAAAAGTTCAATATTGGTTTCATTATCAGAGAATCGTTTAGGCACTTTTTTGCTCCAGGCAGGGTGTCTTTTACTGAGGAGAGGCTTCTGTCTGGCCACTCTGCCATAACACCCAGACTGGTGGATTGCTCCAGAGTGACCACTGTGTTCAAGGTCCTTTTCCCCTGATTTCTTAGTTTGGTGGCCAGCTTTTGTCTTTGAGCTCTACAGGCAGTTCTTTCCTTCTCATGACTCGTTTTTTGCTCTGAAATGCATTGTTAGCTGTGACACCTTATGTATACAGGTGTGTCTTTCAAAATCATGTCCAATCAACTGAATTTAAAAATAGATGGATTCCAGTCAAGTTGTAGAACTTCTCACAGATGATTGAGAGAAATGGTAGGCCCCAGGAGCTAAAATGTCATAGTAAAGGGTCTGAATATTTCGGCAATGCAGTATTTTTATCTATAATATATTTGCAAAAATCTCTGAAATTCTGTTTCACTTTCTCATTATGAGGAACTGAGTGCAGATTAATGGGGAAAGCCTGAATTTCTTTTTATTTTAGCACAAGGCAGCCACATAACAAAACATAAAAAAGTGGCCTAATATTCTCACACAAACTGCTCGTTAACTGCTAGTTTTGTGGTGCTCAGTTTTTCCACAAAGAAAACAACAGGATGTACTCTGACTATCTCTGCATTTTTAAACAATATAGATGAAAACCATAATGTGGGTGCTCGTATTACATTACATTACATATCACATTATTTGGAGACAGTGTGCTGAAGTCATTCTGAAGTTTAAGTGATCACTTCAAATATTAAACAGCTTCTTTTTCTATCTCATTATTTCAGGTCACAATACAGAGACAAGCCCATTTAAAATGGAATCAGGTATGATATTCCTGAATGATGAATTACTGTTTCACATCCATTGGTTTTGATAGTGCGGGACATTAAGGTAACACTTCATAATAACGTGGTGTAATAAAACATTAACTGACCATTAATAGCTGTGAACTAAATAATAAGTCTGTTAGAATCTGAAAAAGTACAAATGCTTATAAATGACAGTTGATGTAGTTGTTAGTACGTTTATTCATGCAGGGTGCTTTTCTCTACATTTACAACAAGCCAATATTATAGCAGCTCATAGCAGCAAATTACTGAAATGGAACTTTCTAATAGTTACAGAACCATTACATTTTGTACATGCATATACAGTATTATGACATATGGCTTGCATGTAAAAATTGTGAAATCATTTCTGTTTGAAGATATTTGTAACAGATCCATTCTTTAGTTATACAGCTTTCTCCGGTATCTAAAGTAAAAACTATATTCAACACTTTAGTAGTTTATTTTATCTTGTTTAGTACTTCAACAATCTAAACCAGGTAGTGTCACTTAGACACTTTTAGAACAAAATGTCATTCTTCTTCATTATTCAATGTATAGATCTACATAGTGTGCACAGCAAGGTAAAACATACATTGCAGAACATACAATAAGTACACCAGACAACAAATATACAGAACATAATACATGATACAATAAATACAGAACAGAGCAGCATTAGCTACAAGTAAACATTAAGAAAGTAGCACAAACACTGCCAACTGTGAATCATAGCATATTTAAAGATGACTGACCACAGCATGTCCAGTATTGACAAATCTGTTTCAATGTAACTAGCATTAGCAATGTTGTGGGTTAGCAAAATGCTCTGACACTAACCATTTACTATCAGAAACATTAGCAAGGGGGACAAAACGATGTAGACTTGCTTCTGTGAAACAGCTGAAATAAGTAAAATAAGTGAAAGCAACCTCCTCAAGCAATGTCCTAATCCATTCCCATGCTTCTCAAGTCTCCATGAAGCTGAAGTTGACCTCTTTTAACGAGTCTTCCCGTTCCACATTAAACAATGTTCCATTTTACAATCCAACACTGCAGCTTCTTGTTCAAATGTTCCCACTCCACCTTAAATGATGCAGCAGTTAAATTCCGGGCCTTCAGCTTCTTGTTCAGATTTTCCCATTCAACCTTAAATAGTACAGCTGTTCCATACTGATACGTATGTTTATGTGTTCTGATTCTTGGTCAAATCGTGTAAGTACACGATTGAAAAGGGCTAACATACAACAACTTTTGTAGTTCTGTGTCTTGTTTTTCTTATTTTCAGACCCAAAACCAAAGGTAATACTGTTGATGCAGTTTAACCTAAGCCAAGATTAGTGCTCAGATGCTAACAGAAGCAAATCCTCAAAGCTTTGACAACAAACCATGTTAATTACAGCTCTATAACACACACAAGTTTACAGTAGAATGTATATATGACTAGTAACTGCAGCACAGTTTAAGTGGGAACTCAAGGCTGAGGAGTTCAACCTCATTCACTGTCGGAGATTTCTTTGAAACACCTTGCTGACGTTAATATGGTTCTTTGCCCTTCTCTGATCTTTCTCAGTATTTGTTCTTCTGGTCTTTTCCTCTTTGGCTCTTTCTCAGCCATCCTTCCTTTTCTGACCAAGTGTGTGGATGTTGGTATGTAGCGTGGCTGAATGTGTATTGTCTTGTGATGCTTTGCCCGAGCCGCCTTGTTTATTTCTCATTTACAGAGTCAGGGTTGTGAACCAACACCACATTTTTGTGTTGTTTTGTTTTGGGTGTACACAGAAAAAATAGCTAGTGGAGCGTGAGGGGATCACTGAATTGCATTGGATTCACACATTTAATGCATGCTTGATTCCCAACGTGTTGTCACAAAAAATATATCTCAAGATCAGACGATCAATTTCACCAAATGAGTTCAGAAACTACAACATCATGATGCTCAGGATGCTAATAATGAACAGTTTCTAATTTACTTCAGATACTGCAAAAAAGGTTGTAACTAATGAACACATTAAATGAGCACACATCTGTTAGAAGTTATAACTTCATGCATCATATGTACATACTTGAATAGATGTACATGTTACTGGTCATGATTCCTCCATCTCTATTGCTCCCCTGGACTCCAAACCCACTCTGTGACATCACAGACACGTGCGCTCCAGCGGCCAATCGCGCCCTACCCTTACTTTCGTCATCTCCAGAGTTTTAATCGCACTCACCTGCACCTCATCAGCTATGTTTGTATTTATATGGCTTCTCTTGCTGTCTTACTTTGAGAGGTATTACTATCTTACCTGGATTACCTAGCGTCCTGTATTTTCCGCCCGTCTTTATTGATGCATTGACCTTCTGCTTCATTAATTCTGCTTTTTCTCTTCACTTGCTGCTTTGAATTTGTTTGCCTGTTTGAAACGTGTTTTTGGCTTCTTACCTGGACTGTCTTTCCCCTCCGAATTGTCCTCCCCTCTAGTTTGTTCGCCCTGGTTTTTTATTACACTGTACTGCCTGTATAGTCTGCTCTTTACCACAGCCTTGCTTAATAAATCGATTTGTATTTTAACTCTGTGAGCGTTTGGTCAGTCCTGTTGGTGTTACAGTTACAATTAGAAAGTTGTGCATTTAATAATTTGATTTGCATTCATGTGTGGATGTTGCACAAACTGTTCTTTATTACTGACATGTTGTAAATATACATAAAAACAGAGCATTTAAAATATGAATATATATATTAGACATTATAATACACAATTACATCCACTGCCATTTATTTAAGTATTTGTACATTTTCATATTGTTATGTTCTAAGGATTTGTTGACTGCTATTAATGGTCAGTTAAGGGCTTATTAAACAAGGTTATTATAAAATGTCAGATTCTGTGGAGTAAGCTTAAATTGAACATTATGCTTTAAAGAAAATATTACATCCACAATTGACTTTAACTTTAATCTTTATTTCAGGTGCTAAATTTGTGGATGACAACAGAGTGAAACTCATTCAGAGAGTTCTCCCAGTGATGGAGATAGTCGACTGTTTACAAAGTAAAAGCATGATCACTGATGAAATGTACACCTTCATAGAAACCACAGAAACATCTCAGAAGCAAATGAGGATCTTGTACAGGGTTCTAGACTCAGGAGGAACAGCTGTGAAAGCAGAATTTTATAAAATCCTTAAAAAGAAGCAGCATTTCTTAGTGGAGGAACTGGAGACTGGACCCAGCAAAGCTTAGCTGACATTTAGAGGTTGCCATTTAAAGGAGTAAACAGTTTAGGCATCTTAACCTTAATATGCACTGCATATTACTTAATAGTAAGCATAATGATGATAATGTAATTTGTCAGAATAACTTGAGTTATTCAAGAATCTCATCTCAGAACATCTATATTTGCAGGTAGACATGAGAAGTTCTCAGAAATATTTACTCTACCTTTGTCTGGTCAATATCTATGCAGTTATGTCTCATTTAGTTATTGAAAAGTCTCTAATATCTTGCTGCGGGCCAGGGAGGAAGCTTGTAAAGGGTTGCTGACCGTGTGCATGGCTGTGTGGGTGTGAGCTCATGCACCCCTTTTTCCACCCACCTACTTTAAACTCTTTAAAGTCTATAAATGTCACTGGAGTACAGGCAAGTCATGGAATACCCGTCTACCTGCATGTTCAAAGCAAAGCAATGTTAAGTAGTCTTAGTTATGTAGCTGTTGGTCTGGGCACGCTGGGATCTTTGTTTTCGGAAAACAGGAAGAATTTCCTCTTTTTGCCTCGGTTTGTGAACCTAGCTGTTAGAAGATACTCTAGAAGTTGCTCTCAAGTTACAGGGTTGTACAAATGCCAGAGACCACCGGTAATGTAATTAATTATCAGAAGATACTCAAATAGACTGTGGCATTAAAGTGATGATTAATTGTTATTAACTGACCCAAAGTGTGCCAAGAAAACCTTCCACACATCATTAGACCATCTCTACTGACTTGGACCGTTGGTGCAAAGCAGGTTGACTCAGAAACAAGTGTATTTTTTCCTCTTCAATGATCAAAGGCAAATGAGATATATCTGATGTGCATTGCATCAAATTACTGAGTACTGCATCTTGTTACTGTTATGACTCTGCTATGTATCCACATGTCCAAAATCTATAATAACAAATATATAGTAATTGTGCTTTACAATTGTTTTTTAATATTTTTAATTTTAAGTACTAAAGTATTTGGTCAAAGTTTTAAAAATGAATGTGCTTTTAATGTTTGTACATTGTCAAATAAACTAAAACATTATGCAATACAAACAATAGAAGCAATTAAAAAAACCTGAGTAATACATATTATGTGTGAATGTGTGATGAATCTGGTGATAAACATGACTACAAATGCTACATGTGAACACATACAGGAAAAACTTAGCTTTCGAAACCAGTTGGTTCATAGCACTGGATTCTAAGTGAATCCACTTCAGATATATACTTATGGTTAGCTAGTAAAAGTGCCAAGTTAATATTACTGAGTAAAGTAGTTTCAGAAATAGATGTTTTAATCTTGTCAATGAACAAGATTACAAAACGTCACACGGGTTGAATGCATTCATTAGGCTGTTTCAGAGTCATTAGGTTCTGAAAGATTCACAGTTTTCAAGTTGCATTTCACATCTAACTGTGGCAAATTTGATCATATGAATGAGCAGTGAACACTACATTACAGCCACCTACAAAAAAAATTGTCCTCCTATAAATGTGTATAAGAACCTATTAACTATTAGCAAAAAAGTTGAGATATAATATTGGTCCCAATACAACAAATCTATAAAATTCATTAAAAAGTCATTTGACAAATCAGAGCATAAAACCTGCAAAAACAACAAGCACAGTCAAACTTGTTTAATGGAATGTTTACTAGAATTAAATACATTTTTATATACCTTGACAGGTTGGATGTTAATTTTCTAATGTTTTCTATACCTTGACAGGTTGGATGTCAATTTTTTAAGGCTTTGATGAATTTGTGCATGGTAAACAGCAAACATTTAAGTGTCAAGCTATGGAAGTTGAAAACAAATCAGAAGCTCACGGATTACGTTTAGTACTTTCCTTTTAATAAAATTATGAATGAAAACAGATCAAGGTCTAAAACAGTTGACAATGCATATGGGCAGTCAAAAATTGGGTGTCCAAAGTAAAAAAAAAAAAAAAGCAACCTGGCAAAAGGGAGAATGAGGTCATAAAAACAAAATAAAGTCGATACACAGTCAGAGAAAACAGCCAGGAAACAATGCTTGGAATGTACAGTGGCAGCATTTCACTAATAAGCTAAAGCCTGAGCTCGAATACTTTACTAAATTAGTTTAATACAAAAAGTGTGTAATGAAGTGCATACTATAGTCTGTTAAGCCGACTGGTTCAAAACAGCATCATGAGTGGAAAACGTGACAAAGATACAAATGTTCATTTAAAAAATCTCAAATGTGGACTTCAGATATTGCCATTGGTGCTCAGGTGAGAAACATTTTGTCTTTATCTTTATTAAAGAGAAAGATGACTTCAAAGCTATTTGTCAAACTCAATAGTTTTGAAAACCTTCATAGTGGAGTCAAAAATGTAATGTTTGTGTTTTAAATGTGGTGGAGTTAAAGTCATAAGCTTCCAAAAAATGATATTCCTATACAGATACTTGAAAAAACATACTTAGGTACAATACTCAAGTAAACACTATCCAGAAAGCACAGTGAAATTAATTTTTGGTTGTTATGCCTTCCTCTGACCCTCTAAATCCCAACTCCCAAAGATGATGTTACTGTGAACTGTCAAGCATCATTTTATCACAGATCTCCTTCTTTACCTGAGTACTGATTTGTCACACCTGTTTCTCAGCCTTGTTTCTAAAAAATTTAAGGACTAACCAAACAAATGTATAGTAAATGTAAATGTATTTTTGTTACAATGCTCTGCATTTTGGTAACTCTCGCCCAAAACTCCGTCCAAGAGAAGATTTCTTTTGTAATATCTCATTTCTCAGACAAAGCTTTAGAATGGGCTACTGCAGTTTGGGCACATATTCAGATTCTGACGTGGTATCAGTGTATTTTAGAGTTTAAAACATTGTTTGATTAGCTCAAAGAAGGAATCGTATACGATAAGGAATTTGAGGAAGCTTATACATGAAACAACAGTTTGGTGTATTTAGCCTTCTTATAGTAAGTGGGTGGGGGTTGGAAAAAATCATCCTGGGAGACTTCAATGATAAGGGTAGTGATCCCTATTTTTTTTTTTTTTTAAAGAAAAGTGGGGTTTCACAGCACTCAGTCTCTCTGGGAAAGTTTATGCCATGGTTCTGGAAAAGAGACCCATTGCTGAAGCTCAAATTAAGAGAGAACAATAAGATTCTCTTCTGGCCAGCTGAACCAGCTTTTCACCCTCTTTGACCACATTTCTAAACAAATCCTGTCGAAGATCCTGTGGATGATCACTACTATTGGAACTTCTGGTCCCTGTACCCCTGGAGTGAGAGCTGTTTCCTTATACTCAAGCTTACTTAAGCCCGTCCAAAGTGGGTGTTGGGCTCTGCCAAGGTTGTGCCTCGTCTCAACTCTTCAGGATGTTCATGGACAGGGTGTCAAAGTGTAACCAAGGTCAGAATCTTTCCACCCTGGTTCACGCAACACTAAGGCTGATGCGCTAAAAGGGAAAAAGACAGTAACCTCCTAGAACCCAATAAAATCCCACTATTAAATGTGCAAATAGCTTCTAATGCTGGGAGATGAAGGGGAGATAGAGAGGGTTCGACAACGTACCACCATACTAAGTAAGTGTTCTTAAAAAAAAAGTATGCACCCCAACAGAGCTTCATTACATAGCTCATGCCTCACTCGCCTATGGTTACCCTGGAGAAGTATGTACACAACACCTCTTTACTGACTGTGACTGGTGGGACACTTGGAACAGTGAAATTTCTAAATTTGTTTCATGATGCCTCACCCTGTTCATGATGGAAATCTTTCACCTACCTGCTGGTAAACACATGCCATTCCCAGTGCCTGCTTGTCCCTGGTCTCATATTGACTTTTTGTCAAATAGACTTTGTTACTAACCTATGTCCTTTGCAGGGTTTAACCACAATACCTACATTCATGGATGGATTCTTCATACCCTTGTCATCCCTTCCTATCACTTTTCAGGCTCACTCATGTGGTTAGAAATTTCTGAATCCCTGAGTATATTGTATAATGGATCTTGTGAACAAATAGGGGTATCACTCAGTCTCCCATTGGGTTATCACCTGTAATCTAACAGACAGTGCAAGACAGTGAATCAGAAAGTGTCTGACTCATTTCTCAGATTGTTCTCAGTTTCTAATACGGGCAGAAATAGCACAAAACTAGTTCTGAAAAAAGTAGTTCTGCCACTGTTTTTCATTGTATTTTAGGGCATCAGCCACCTTTGATCCCATGGACAGCCATAGTTGCTCAGCTATATCTGTGTAATCTTAGTATGTCTACTGAGAGCTGAGTTGTAGGACTTTGAGATGGGAGTCGTGGAGCTTTACCCTTACCAAATACCTCGGCTATATATGTGTAATCTCAGTATGTCTACTGAGACCCGAGTTGTAGGACTGTGAGATGGGAGTCGTGGAGCCTTACCCTTACCAAATACCTCGGCTATATATGTGTAATCTCAGTATGTCTACTGAGACCCGAGTTGTAGAACTGTGAGATGGGAGTCGTGGAGCCTTACCCTTACCGAATATCTCGGCTATATCTGTGTAATCTCAGTATGTCTACTGAAACCCAAGTTGTAGGACTGTGAAACAGGAGTTGTGCAGGACTGTCTACTAATGTGGCCTGGTAAGTCCTCAACACAATATTCGCTCCTTTTAGCAATGTCTTCAAGACCAAGATAATTGTGTTGTGACAAGCTAGCAATGGAAACCCTAAAATGATGAGATGGTCAGGCTAGTTTAGAACATAAAATGATAAGGATTCTTCACTGAACCGTCTGACCTTCAAAATCAGTGATGCTGTAATCTAGGACACAGTTCCTTTCGCCAGTGGGAGTCCACTCAACGGAGCTGATTTAAGACTAGTTAATAATATCTATCGTTACGGTGTTTGTTATGTATAATGAATGTAAAATAAACTACAATCATTTTTGTGTTATATAATTCTCATTTGGCCTTGCTCTGCAATAGCTGAGACTTCTTGTATACAACTACAACAACAAACTACAACAAAGCTTTAGTCTTTTTACAATTAGTTCAGGTCTTGATTTTAACTCTGTCTTAACTTAGCTGTAATGGATCTTTACTACAACATTGTGAAATTTGAATAAACTAATAAACCTAGTCTATGATATACACCAACCAGCCCTTTTATGAGGTACACCTCATTGTATGTAGACTCATTGTTTATTTTATCAACTCCACTGACCATATAGGAGCACTATGGAGAGAACCACAAAAAAATATTGCTAGTTGAAAACTAAATCACTGATTTCACTTCTTGAATCACTAGTACACCAGAAAATGATCTGTTAGTCATTGTAATTTTTAAAACAAACAAAAATAAACATACAAAGTAAAACTACAAAACTGAAAATGGGCTGATATCAATTTCGATGAAAATGTACTGAAATATTAAATTTTGTCAATAGTAATAGATATTATATCAATTACTTTATAACATTTTAAAAGTTCATTTTCTCATGATACTATTATTAACAGTAGTAATAATAATAACAGCAGGCCAGACATATTGAAAACAAGTCTTGCCTGCTAGCTTAAAGCAGAATCTGCCCAGATCTGTAAACTGTAATTATGAATTTGGAGCTGCTCTCTAAACAGTGATGTTTAAATAAGAACATACTGACCTGTGTCACGTGTTTTAACACGCTTTGTGTGATAGTTTAAAACGCAATTATAAAAATCAACTTGAATCTTTATACTGTTCATTATATACATTATCCTCTCTGTAGTTTTATTCCTATTGTATCTTATACCATTTTAAAACCAATTATGTAATCTAGTTTCAATTCATTTTATTATTTTTTATTTTCTTTTATACTTGTTTGCTTGTGGTTATTTTATTAGGTTATTATTGTTATTTAATATGCACTATTTATATTTAAAATGTTACTTCTTGTTTTTTGAGAATTATTTCTTTATTTTTTAATATTTCTCTCCTTCCCTTTTCAGTGCTTTAATTTTTGTAATTTTGGGTCTCATTTATGGTCTTTGTGTTGAAAATCAGTTTGTGCTCCATTTGTCTGAATAGTGCTAAATAAACTTCATTGATTCCTCAGGAACAGAGGCTGGGTTATACAAAGTGGAGCCTTTCCACAAACAGTTGTGTTCATATGCGGTATAAGTGATAACAGCATAAAACTCACTTCCTCTCCATATAACTGCTATCAAAAAGCATATCAAAATCTTATCATATTGTACCAAACACTTAGCTACAGCAGACATATTTTAGTTTTCGAGCACTATTGTGACAAACAGTGAAACAAAGAAGCGGGTGAAGCTGATTGAATGATTTATGACCTATGTGCACAGGATGCTGTGGCAACAACATAAGTGTGAGTAACTATGTAGCCACACTGATAACGTGGCTTTCATATGCAGGAGAGATGTGGTTGCATCATTTCAGCCTCACAGTTCACAACTCTTTGGCACTCTTCTTCAATCACAGCACATCCGTTACTCTGGATTTGATATTGCCGTTGTTTGCCATGTTCTGAATGATGCAAAAAATCCACTTTGAAATCTGATCTGACCAGCCAGGGCATCCAGATGCATACTCATCTGTAGAAATCGTATTGGAATCACGTTTTAAGCCACCTTCAAATGTGGTTTGGATCAGATTTGCAAAATCAGATTTTATGTGTTTTTCGCTGTTCACACTAGTTAAAATCAATATGGATTGGGGCTGACAGTCTGAACATAGCCTAACTTTAAGCAGCAAAAGAGATTTCCTCCTACCAAATCATTTTCAAGTGAAAAAAAATGGTATAACTGGCAAGATGAACACCAGAACATTAGCACAATTGGACCAAGTGGAAAATGGAAGAACACTCTCCAGAATGAAAGACTATGCCGCCTCAGTGTCTCAGGTTTTTGTTCAAAGTCTGTATCTGATAGCAAGCTAGAACCGTCAAAAACAAAGTGCTGGAAGAGTCAGCGGATGAGAGAAGACATTAACTATTATGTATGATGTAGACCAGTCCAACACTTTTGGAAGACAATTGTTTTTTGGTGTTTTTTTTTTTTTTTACATTTCATAGCAGAAGCAATCAGATGCACACTTTCATTGACATAAAAACATCCGCACTGGATGTGTTGAATGCATTCACACGCTCAGGGGACCCATGCCAAGGAAGAGAGAAAACAAGAGAGCGAGAAAGAGATGAAACATAGGGTTGTGCTTGTGAAACTTGTAAATGAAAGCAAAGGCTTTTATATCATACATACATTCATCATCAAATAATAGCTGCACAAATACCTGCACCCAGAAGGAATCAGTTGACAGGAATGAAACTTGGTGGGTAAGTTTGACGTCGTAAGAAATGCTTATGATTCAAGTTTCACGCTGACCTGCATGTGCCGTAAGCAAGGATAATCCTGAACAAACAGCTGATTTGTGGATGTGGATCAAAATATAGCTCATTGACTGCACTAACAATCACATTTTCATTTTTATTAAGCTGTGATGTGTATAATATGAAAAACACAGGTTTTGTGAGGTGAGTGAAAGCAAGATGGAGTTAAATATTATTAAATTAAATGCTAGGGAAAAGGATGCACAGAATGACCTCAACATACCTGTATAGTGTCCTTTTAGATAGTACAATAATTACCAGGTGTTGTTTCTCAGACATGAACCCATCATAAATACTTCAGTGATAATTCTGACACTCAAGAATCTCTAAGATTTACCTTAACTAGCCAAAGTGGCCTTCATCATGACAAATCAGCTTCACTGAGAGCAATTCCGTTCAAACTGTAAACTCAGATACTGAGATGGTTTAACAATAAACTACTTATCTACATTTACTTGAATGGTTTCCTTTAGTATTGTATCACTATAGTAACAGTACTTTTACTTGAGTAAGGGTTTTCAGTATTCTTTACCTGTGGTTGTCACATCATGATGCAGTGCAGATGAAAATTTAATATTTTTCCCTGTGGTGTATTTTTAATATATTTAAAAGCAAACTTAAATATTTTAGAAAGTTTACCAATGTTAATGCCAGCTCCAGGACTGTCTATACAAAAACACATCTTTGAAATTATCTTTGAAGTTATTCATGCCATGCTCTGCTAGAGGTAATAATTCACAAATAATCACACTTCTGGAATTCTAATATAGATAATATCCTAAGTGTGCAATTGGGATGCACCCAGTCTATTGCCAGTAGCTGTATGAGCTACACATAGCAAAGCCAAGAGCTAATTGTTAGCGAACCATTACATGTGTAAGGCAAGACTGTAGCCATATACAGCCTTAAATAAAGCCTTGTGTAGAGACACAGTGTCTTCAAAGTTGCACGGAACAGAAATAGTGTAGCATGTTTAGTAGGTGGGGTACATGTTTATGCTGGGTAATGTGTCCTGCAGTTTATTCTATAAGGACTCTTACTGTGAAGGCAAGGTTAGCCTGCTTTGTACTGAGTTTATGCCTATAGAAGAACCCTACTATAATTTGAATAATTGTTTCCTGGCAAAATGTTTATGTTTCACAGACATTTTAGGGCTATTTAAAAGATATATCCAAGGCGACCATACTCCCGGACCCATAGTAAAGGCTTACACTCTGTTTATAAATCTCTAGTGATGCCCCTGAAAACTACAAATATAAGCTTGCAGCTGTTGGAGAGGTTGGATGAAACTCCTCTTCTTAGGTCCTTTAAGCTTCGCTGGGTCCAGCCTCCAACTCATCCACTAAGAAAGGCAGCTTCCGTTTAAGGATTTTATGGAATTCTTTTTTCACAGTTGTTCCTCCTGAGTCTAGAGCTCTGTACAAGATCCTCATTTGCTCCTGAGATGTCTGTGCAGTTTGAATGTTGCTGTACATTTCGTCAGTTATCATGGTTTTACTTTGTAGACAGTCTGCAATTTCCATAACTGAGGAAACTTTCTGAACGAGTGTTTCCCTGTTATCATCCACAAACTTGGCACCTTTAATTCAAAATAAGAATTCAAATAAATTTCTGAAGTCGATACAATAAATGTTTCATACGTAGTATACATGCGATATAAAAAATGCAATTCAACAGAAGCAACAAGGTAGCAACAATGTTTATTTACTAAGGACAAAACTGAATGTTTAAAATGGTTTATAGCAACAGTTCATACAAACTAAAGCAGCCCTGAATTTCTAATGGGTCAGGAGGGGGTTAGGAGGTCAATAAATCAGTGCAGTATGATACATCATCATCAACAATCAAAGTACTTAATTGTGGCTTTTATTTCAAAAACTGACTACTAGATGAATTAATTCAGCTGCAGAATCTACTATACAGTTAATAACAGTAAACTGCAGAATTCAGGCTACTGTGAGTGATGAGGTTTTACCTGCTGAATCCATTTTATATGTTGCTGCCTCTGTATTATCATCTAAAGAGGTAAAATAGGAACTGACAAAGCATCATACCATTTTCTTCATTAATAATATACTGTCTAGCTACTTCAGAAGTTTGAAGATGGTAAGATGGGAAGTCATGGCTGTCATTGGACTGTAAGCATAAGCATATATTTCATTTCAATGTCGGGGGGCATAAACAAAACTTATACACCTACAATGCACTGGGAAAGTCTTCAGACAAAAGTCATTTAGATCTTTTTAAAAGGATACATAAAAAATCTTTCTAAAAAGATCTAAATGACTTGACTCACCTGTTAAAATGACAGCACAAAAAACATGTAAATATTAAGACGTTTTCTCAATAACCCTTTTAATTGTGATTGTATAGGCTAGTCATTACCTTCGGCTCACATGCATGGGGATCACAGGACAGGTTTGTAATTTCTTCCTCCGGTAAGTTGGCATCTGGAGCAGCTGGTCTCAAGGTAAGTGGTGCCATAATGCTTTTTTCCTACCTTTAGTGACAGAAACAAGACTTCAAGATTTGTTCAAAATGGGTGGGTGTATGAGCCAGTTTTGAATCTCATGCAAAGCAAATCACTGAATACAATGTGACCAAACACAAAATCATGATAGTGCTAGCTTATCAAGCTAGATGTGTTTAACTTGCTCCTAAACTGTTTAAAAGTTGGATAATCTAAAATTAGTCTTTATATATAAGAAGAGCTGTACCTACAGCCTACTGGATAACCAATAAGAACAGCAGAGTGATATACAAATTGTACTACACTTTGTTCCAAATATTCAGTAAAATGTTCAGTAAATATACTATATTTAGTTTTCTTTATTTAATTGTATATCTTAAATGGGATTTTTAGACAGCTTAACGTTTATCAGCTTGAAGGAAAGCAAATTACACACAATTTAATGTTAAAGTCTGTTCTGTAAAACAAGACAGACCTACAGAGAAGCCATCTTTCTTATCTGCAGTCTACATTTATATACAGCTGACATGTTAACCTTTCAGAGCAAATTCACCAGGTGAAGTTCTAGACAGGTGCTCCTCCTCTGTGACCAGAAACAGCCCTGAGAAACCAACCCAGCACAGCTGCTTCTTCTAGCACTACAGATTCTCACATATAAAACACATATGAACCCCAGTAATAAACAGCACCTTCAAACAAGTACAGACAAGTGTACCCCTGAACAGAGCCTTTAAAGTAAATGCTAACATTAGCTAATACTAGCATGTACAGAAATATCCCCAAAAACGATTTGTGTGGTCTAACGCAATGAGACTGCAGTTGCATACACCTAAATTTCAATTTCAATATTAGTTACAAGCAGAAATAGTGGTTTCTGAGTTTCTCCCTCTGGCTTTATAACTTTGCAAACCATTTACATACACAAAAAGCTACAACACACCAAAGGAAAGTGGAAAAAACAGAAAACCATAAGTTATCTTTAAAGATATTAAATGTACTTCATTTGGCAAAACTTTAATACTGTAAGTAGTAATACTTGACTCACGTAAAAAAAGTGGCAGTATCAGTTGTAACACCTCAGAAGACACAGCAGCAAAGTTTTATCAGTTTATCAGACTTCAGTGAGGAACTCAATTATCAGAAAAAAGAAAACTTCGCAGGTCTCAAAATTCATGAGATATTGAAAGACACAACCATCCTGATGAGAGTAGTACACATTAACGTCAGGCCAGAAAATGAGGACTCTACACTGTAAAATCATTGGATCACCTAGTATGTGGATGGTTTGTTATTTAACCTAAAGTTTAACATTTGTATTACTTAATAAAATTATTATGAAATTGTGATGACTGGGAATACTCAAACTAACCTAAAGGTCTTCACACAAATTTTGTCACTTTGAATTTTCAGTTGAACTAACTCCATTCTACTTTTCAGTTAAGGTAAAAAGTTTGTAACAAAAGTTGTAACAAATACCATGCAATACAACAGTAGTTGTCATTATTAAGAGATCTGAAAATAACAAATAAGACTTCAACATCAAAATCCAAAATTTACCCCTTTACCTCACATGCTGGTGGTCACTGTGCTCTCGATGTGTGGTTTCTCATTCTGTCACAGGCCCTCTGATGCTGGTGTGACAGGCATGATAAAGTAGTCAATAGTACTAACGCGGAGCACTTTGTGCTCCTTAGCTGGTCTGTTAGCTACTAATTTACACAAGCTAATATCCTCAAAATTCGTATTACAAGTACAAAACACAAACAACAGTGTTAGCTAGCTCTTTAAAACTCACACAGCAGGAGAACTGGTAAAAGTCTTACTCAAAGAGGTGAAGTAACTGACATTTTCTGGACCTTAAAGAAACTAATAGGTGTTAGCTATTACTGAGAGACCAAACACTTAGCTTAGCTCCAGTCAGCTAGTGAGCACAGCTAACCTGACTTTCAGTGTGGCCTAAACATTCACTAAAACCTTTTACCTTCGGTTACAGAGAACTCTGTCCATCTAACTCACATTCATACGTCCCAAATGTAGTTTTATGTGAACATATTTATTCAGATATTCATCTGGATACCTCAATGCAGTACGGCTCTCCAGTAGCAGCTCTCAGTTAAAGCTGCAGAAGTCTGACTGTAATAAGGTTCAATTGGGCGGGAAAACTTCATCCGCTAGCAGATCACTGTAGTCCTGCGTCACTCTATAGTCCGTTTTATGCCCATATAAGGAGCTCTAGCGCTAATCTCGATTCTCAATGGACTAAATTACCTGGGGGTTCAGGAAAATCACCTCTATCTCTCCCTGTGGTGAATAAAAAAATGTTCAGAAGCCGATTCGGTCTGTTCTCTGTATGCCTTTCTCCTGAATATCACTGGATTCTCTGAATTACGAGGCTGTTAAAGAACCATAATGCTAATATTGCTACATATAAGCTAATGCTAGTGCTCGTGCTAGGGCGGTGTTCTGATCAGAGCTAACTTGTGGAGATGTCCTTCCTCAGAGTACTGAGGTAAAGCTGGCTCACATTCACACATTCAGGTTTCTGTCCTCAGTAGCTCGAACGGTGCGAACAGAAGGGTTAATACTATCGAATTAACGTTGTTTACATCCAAAACAAGCAGCTACAACTTTGTTCAGGTCGGAAATGTTTGGGTTTTGATTTCTACGGGCTGCCGCGAGAGTTAAGGGACCGTCTACAAACTACAGTGCACAGTAAAACGCTTGCGAAGATCAGCAGGCAGAAGCACCTCGACCTTCACTGTACTGGAGCTCAGCTTTATGAGCTACAGCAGGAATTTCTGCAGATACAAACGAGGATAAATGATGGAGTCAGAAGTTTTTTAGAAAAGAGATATAGTTAATTAATTACTGATAACCAAAAAGCTCTCAGTGATGTAACTTGTAATGACAAATCTGTTGGACTAATTTAGCTGAATTATTTTACAGTCAGTAAGTTTCTCCATGTTACACAAAAAAATTGGAATAATTTCTATACAGATAATGAATTGCAGCACTTACTAAGTGAGAATCAGGCTCAAATTAATCAAGACCAATCCCTGTACATGACATGAGTTGTATGCAAAAGTTTGGGTGCCCCAGTTGCAATAGATACTAAGTAAGTAAGTAAATAAATAAATAAATACGTAAATATATAATGAAACAAAGCACAAAAACAAGCACATCTTAATATTTAAAAAATTGTTTTAGGGAATTATTTTGACAGCCGTTTAGTGTTTGATTGCAATGCTTTAAAACAAAGTTATTCAGCGTATTACAACAGTGTACTACAAGGAAAATTTTACTTTGGCCAAACTCTTGTTTTAAGTTTATGTGAATTAATTTCAATAACTTGAGAACAGCTCAAAAATTTGCTCTAAAATAATTTCTTAATGTGGTGCACTCCGCATAACGTACTACACCTCTTACACTGGTGATTTTTACCCCTGCTGGTCCATAGTGAAAGGTTTTTGTGAATTTATGTAAATAGCTTTTGAAAGTTTGATGACATAATTTCAAAACAAGTTGTGTGTAAATCCAATCTGCGTTACATACTACACCTCCGGGAAATCCTAAATGTATTTAAAAAAACAGTTCCATAATTTTTAAAAAATTTTGACAGTACTGCAATTAAAACAGTGATATATACGGTGCATACAGAAAGATTTCACATTTCTAACATTGTTATTTTCCAGGCTCATCTTAAAATAAACTTACTAAACTCTTGCTTTCAGATTGAGAGCAAAAGCACCCTTCTGGACTAAAGTTCAAGTTTAACCTAAATCAACATTATCATCACATACAGTAATAAGTAAAATGTTATAAATGTTTTTTTTAATTTATGTTAAGGATTTCAAACATGATGTGCTGTTGGATGGACACCTCAAACCCCCAGTGAAAATAACAAATAATGTGCAAATGATTCACCAACCTCTTTTCATAGGGAGAAAATTAAAACAGCTGAACCAGAAATACCATATTACATAAGCAGTGAATGCTGTAGAAGTGGAATTAACATGATTTTATTTTGAAATGATGTTCAAACCACATATTCATTCTACTTTTCCAGTCTTTATTCTAAAATGTTTATGAAAATAGGAGGATCTTTATGACAAAATTCAGATGAACAGAGAGAAACTGAGGCCAGTGTATACTTCATTATGTGCAAATTCAGCTTTATTGCATTTGATAATTAGTTAATTAGAAAGTTAGTCTTCCATTTTTCTGAAACTTTAATGATTAAATTCTACTGAATGTTCGTTGCAGTCCTAGAATGTTCTGCAACCGGACTGTTCTTCTGCAAAGGCATGCTGTTGTGATGCATGCAGTATGTGGTTTAGCATTGACCTTCCCTGAAAGAGACGTGGTCTGGATGAAACCATATGTTGTTCTAAAGCCTCTATATACTATTCAGCATTGATAGTGCCTTTCCAGATGTATAACCTGCCCATGTCATAAACACTAATGCAGCCCCATACCATCAGAGATGCAGGCTTCTGAAGTGTGTGCTGATAACAAGCTGGATGACTCCTTTTGAGTCTGCAGAAGACTGGACAGGCGTCCATGGTTTCCAAAAAGAACATCAAATTTTGGTTCATCCAAAATAACAGTTAATCCATTTTTCCTCAATCCATTTTAAATGAGTTTTGACCCAGAGAAGACAGTGGCATTTCTGGATTGTGTTGACATACGGCTTCTTCTTGCACAAGCATCTAATATTGACCATTGGATTTCTGCAGATGGTGGAACATTCAAAGTCTTCACAATTTTATGTCGAGGAACATTTTTATGCAATTGTTCCACAATTTTTAAATGCAGATTGGTAAACCTCTGCCCATCTTTGTTTCAGAAAGATTCTGCCTCTCTAAAATGCTTTTGCTATTCCCAGTCATGTGACTTAGTTGCAAATTGCTCCTTCAGCTGTTTTTCATTAGTACCACTTACTTTCCCAGTCTTTTGTTTCCCCTGTCCCAACTTTTTTGAGATGTGTTGCTGCCATCAAGTTTTTAATCATTTTCTTGAAATAGTAAAATGTCTGCGTAAAATATGGGTCTATGAAATTTGCAAATCAGTGCATTCTGTTTTTATTTACATTTATTTACATTTTACACAGCATATTGTGGTTGTATTTTGCAATGAAAGACTGCTGGAAGTCCAACCAAGGAACTATCATCCCAAATGACAGTGTGTGTTCATTTAGGTAATGTTGAAGAGATCACTGTTATCATTATAAACACATACTAAGAATTAAAACAGATGTTCTTTAACTACTGCTTGACAACAGCTCACTTTCAGTTCATGTTTCCCTGCAACTGTGTCCTCACTGACACCACTTTCTTTGTTGGATGTTTATCTGAAAAGTGTAGAAATCTTTGGAAACTGAACTTTTTCTTTGGGTTTTGGACTGAACAGATTCAGGAATTGTTGTTAAAGCTCTGCAGCTGTGGGCTGAGACATTGGAGCGTGCTGATCCATAAACAGAATTGGAAATATAGGAAATATAATGGGGAAAAAGTGGAACAAGGGTTCTACACTGTGAGATATTATAAATCATTTGTTAAAGACATTCAAACGTTCATACGCAGCATTAAAATAGTGAGGATGAAAAGGCAGCTTCTGATCTGAGCATACATGGCCGGCAAATTTCACTCACACCAAGTTGCAGTGGCTCATGTACAGTATTTATAATCTATCAATTTTAATTATCTTTGTGTTTATTAATTTATTGTGGAAATTCAAAAATACATCATTGCAGCTACGACTACAGTCATGTGCCATGTGCAGTCCCCATCACAGGGGCATTCACTTTCTTACTCTGCCCTGACTGATCTGAAGCTTTTTGTTTTACTCATTGCTCATATATAACCTTGAGGTTCTTCAAGATTTATAGTAATAATAATAATAATAATAATAATAATAATACTGGAAGGTGGTACTCTCATACTGTCAGACCTGTCCAAGTGCAGAGATTCAGATCCAGTGTCTTTGGAGCGTATTGATGAATTAGAAGGTCCTGATCATGATCTGAATGATCCTCCCACAGAAGATGTATTTGAACTTTTCTCTCTGCTCACTTTAAAGGATTTAGGAAAAGTACAGGGTTTTACATTCTCTGGCCTTCAGTCTGATAATACAGTATAAAATTACTTATAGCTCAGAGTTCTCCAGTCTCGTATTCTTAGTATTTTACACCACACATTTCTTCAGTTTTATTTATTGTGCCTCCTTTTGTATGTGTCTTTTTTATTGTTTGTTATGTTGCATTGTGTTTTATCCCTTCCTAAAACTCAGTTCAGGGGCTACTTTAATTATCTTCAGCTAGAGAGCTTAAATATATTTTATATGTACCATTTTAACATGTATGGCATGTTAAAACCAAAAGCATACATTAATTAACACTAAATTGGGTCCTCATCTTCCTTTTGCTGCATTACAACCATAACAATCCCACTGCAGTTTTTGTGTTTTCTGTACTCTACATGCCTGATCCAGTCAACAAGCCTTAATCAGGTGAGCTTGATGAGAAGACGTCTCCAATGCTCTAGAGTCCAGTGGCGGCGTGCTTTACACCACTGCATTCGACATTCTGCATTGCGCTTGGTGATGTAAGGTTTGGATGCAGCTGCTCGGCCTTGGAAACCCATTCCATGAAGCTCTCTGCAGAAAGTTGGCGACCTCTGACCCCGCTCTGTCAATTTATGTGGCCTACCACTTCGTGGCTGAGTTGCTGTCATTCCCTATCACTCCCCATTTTGTTATAATCCCACTGACAGTTCCTTGCCTGGTTTTTGGAGCTTGCCTGGTTGCTCGTGTCTTGGATACCTATGGTCTTGGATGCCTATGATTTTGACTGTGTTTATGCAGATGTTCTGCACTTATTTTGTCACGGCTCCTTTAAAATAAAACCACCACATAGTTTGACATCCGTGAGCTGGTTTGTTTCACGTTGTTGCACAATGCCATACACGTACAACAAGTACCATAGAAGGAACAGCGCTGCTTGACAAACGCTGCGTGTCATCAACATGGGAAGTGTTGTTTGATTTGCAGATCTTGCAGTTTCGTTTCTTTCTATTTTGATCCTAGCAACTTCCTTTTCTCATGCACATCAGTGGTGCACAAATAAGTTTAAAACCACCAGTAGATGGTAGTAGATTAATGAGCACTTTAAAACAACAATTTTTCCTAATCTAAAAAATAATCAGAAATTGTATATGTTAATGTTTCTTCAGATTCAACCTGTTCCTCATAAAAATGTCTTTATATGAAATGAGTACTGCTTACTGTTTTGTCAGAAGCATATTGTTATATTAGGTGAGACTCTTTGCTTGCATGGCAGTCATATTTTATCTGTCCTCTGAATTTTTAAGAAATGTTCACTGATCTATCATATACCCAGAAAGCCTATTTTTATTTTTGTGTAGTGGTTTTTGCTACATTAAGTGTGTGATAGTGGTATACAAGTGTGGTTGTTATGCAGGCAGCCCACTCAAACTGGATCCTGCAGGTAAAGCAGTTGGGCAGTTTACTGTGTTGTTCAATTTGTGGTAGATCTGGCAGGTATGAACAGATTTCTCCAGTAGTACTTTTCATTAACGTTTTCATTTGATGTCACATTTTGAAAAGACTTTGTTTCAAATGCTATTACTTTTTACATTTTGGAGAATACCTTTAATTTTCCTTCTGCTTGTAATTCAGCCATTCCCACAAATGTTGTGAATTTCAGGAGTTTTGTCATAAACTGGAGGGTTAAGGGAATGGGTCAAATCAAGCTGCATTTTAGGTGTTTGCCTTGTCATCAGGTCACTAAGGAAATAAAAGGAGGGACAGTTTATGAAACTGAAGTCAGCTTCTCATTTGCCATTGTTGTTCCAAATAAGATGGAATGGGAAATTGTGAATGGGAGTTTAGCTTTGTAGAAAACATCTCCCAGCTTTTATTCAGTTCCAAGCATTCTAGCCAAACAGCCATCTCCATGGAGAGTAAATAACAGAACAGAGCCGTTACAGCGAGGCAGACAGACAGCAGCTTCTCAGCACCGTCACGTGTGTGTGCGCCTTTGCTCTCTCGGTGCGTGTGCCCACATTCTCCGTAAAAAAACAAAACCCCAATTTTACAACAATGTGATAAAATCATGACAACCATGACTGAAGCTCTCTCTGTGGATGGGATGTTTTTTGCTAATATTTTAGTCATATAGTGCTTTGTTGCTATGTCTGCTGGGATGATAAGATTTTCAGTATGTTTGAACTGCAGTTTAGTAATTGTTTTTTACTTTGAAAAACAAGACAAATACATGTAGCCTATTTAATTTATGCAATAGTGAAAAAAAGTGTCAAAATTAATGAAACACTGTGAAAACACATTTTTTCACCAATCCCTTTTTGTGCTTCACAAACAATCTCAGATTCCAGTGGGAGGTTTGATATAGTAGTTGGGAAGATTTAATATTGGTTTGTGTTTATGACCCGAACCATGACAGCCCAGATTTTATAAATAGTTTTTTTCCGCTCTGCCATATTTGATTACCGACCATTTAATACTTGGCAAAGATTTCAATTGTATCCTAAACCCAGCATTTGATAGACCATCAACCAGATCTCTCCTGAATCAATGAATTATTTCCTCAACTCCTATGCTGTTTGTGACCCATGACGCTTTCAAAATCCTTCTAAAAAATTATTTTCCCTTTTTTCCCCAGTGCACCATACATATTCTTGTATTGTTTATTTTTTCATTGACAAGGCTCTGTTACTCAATGTAAAGTCATGTGACTACAGCAGTATTTAATTATTTAGTTTTAATTTTAGTATTTAATTTCTGATCATGCGGCACTTACATTAGAACTGATCATTCCTGGAAGACCGGCAATGGAGATTCAACTCCCTACTCCGATCAGATTCCTCTTTTGTTACATTTATTAACAACCAGATAGACATATTTTTGCAGACCAAGGCTAAACCTGACTGCTCACCTTCTTTACTTTGGGAGACTTTAAAAGTATTTTTATGAGGACCTATAATTTCTTTTAATGCTTTATTATGTAGAGCATGTACACAGAGACTTTCGCAATTATCTATCTTAATTCTTAATATAGACAGATTATATACTTCAACTCCTACACTGGATCAATATAAGAGGAGATTACCGTATAAAGCTGAATTTGATCATCTTTCTACAGGACAGGCAGAGCAGACATTTCTTAAAGCATGATGTACAACTTATGAATATGGGGACAAAGCCAGTAAAGCTTTAGCCCACCAGCATAGACAAACATCATCCAGCCACATTCTTTCCTAGATTGACACTGACCGTGACCCTGTTAGTGATCTTCTAATTCTAATAGAATATGAGCAGTTCTTCAAATTTTATTCTGATTTGCATCCGCTGCCCTTTTGACTCCTTTTTTAAAGAGTTGAATATTCCTGTAGTAGCTGAGGATTCAATGACAAGGCTGGAGGCCTCTTTTACTTCAGTTGAAGCCGACTTAGCAATTAAATCCATGCCGAGTAGAAAATCTCAGATGGCTTTCCCCTAGAATATTATAAAACATTTTCTCCAAAATTAGCCCCTTTGGTGTCAATGTTTAACGACAGTCTAGAAACTTCTCGTCTTCCAGTCACACTTACCCAAGCATCAATATCTCTTCTCCTGAAAAAAGGCAAGGACCCCTTAAAATGTAAATCTTACAGGCTGATAAGTCTTCTTACCGTAGATGTAAAAATTTTAGTTAAATGTTTGGCTCTACACCTGGAGAATGTGCTTCCATCCCTGATGAACTTTTAATTTTGGTTTAAACGCTTATTTAATATCATTTACACATCGCCTCCTAGGGCGGTCTCAGAAGTGCTTATTTTAAGCAAGTACTTCTGCAGCTGTCATTGGTTATTTAACACCCTCTTTTGAAAACAACACTCTTTTCTCTGTCACGGTATCAGGTTGCAAACCTAGTCTTAGTTCCAAGCACATAGAACTTAATATTTAAAATGTTCCCCACACCAGCTGAGATTACTGTAAAAACATACTGCTCCAACTTTGATTCTTTGACTGAGAGTGGGGTCTGCTCTGTGCGCTAAAAAGCAGTGTATAGGAGTGTCCAATAGAGTGGACAGTGAGTGGACACACTGTTTAAAAACTCCAGCAGTGAGCTTTGAAAGAGTTTTCCTTAACTTCCACATGACGATGCTGGTGTTTAGGCTCCAGGTGAGGTTCACCGCTATATGAACGCCAATTAACTTGTGGCTTGTAAAGATTTCCCCCAGGGGAGTCAACAACCATTTCTTTTGTCTTGTCTTGATTCAGATAAAGGATGTTGACTTCGCAATAGTTTGTTGGTCACTGCACCTCCCATCTGTATGCTGACTCATCGTTCTTACTAAAGAGATCCACCACAGTTGTGTCATCATTGAAGATATATGTTTGAATTGTGTTTTTCCACATGTTGTCTGGTCATTCCGTGGGCTTTTACAGCAGATGCGGGCAGACACAGCAACTAGTTATTGGGTCAGGGATGGCCACATTCTATACTTTTGACCATGCTTAGAAGACATTCAATGCATCTGAGAAGGAGGTATCACTGTCACAGGAGGGTGATGTTTTCCTGAAGTAGGTCAGTACCACAGGTCACTGGAATTTCCTATTCCTGTGAATTCTCTGAAGGTGTGTGCATTGATACCTCATGACATTTTGTCCCTCAGGATTTTTAGGGCCACTTTGTCAACTGCTTTGATGGCTGCATTAAGGGCCTTGCTTCAGTAGCATCAGGCAGTGTATCATATAATCACGTTGCCTAAAATTTAAAAGGGTCACAGAAACCAATAGTCCAGGGCTTGTATAAGAATCCCCATTCCACTTGATCAAACATTTTTTAAGCATCTAGGGGTCTCTCAGGGTCTCTGTCAGTGTCATGGAACTCCTTGAGATCCTAAAGGCAATAGGTGGATGAGCAATTGTGGGCAAATGTGGAATGGTTTGGAATTTCATAATTTTGGCAAATCAGAGCGCAATGCATATTTTTGTTGAGACATTAAAACTGTCTTAAAACTCAAGAGGAGATATGAAAGATGAATTGGTTCTTTTACTAAAAAAAAAAATATTTGATTGGCAACCTAATGATTGATTTGATTGGGTCTCTAAGCAAAAATCGAATTTGTCTTTCCATCTGATCACAATGTTGTCCAGGAGACAATACAGATGCAAATAGAGATGAATGAAGAAAACTTTACAGTACTTTAATGAATCAGTTCTTAATCACTGAGAGCTTTCGTTATCATTACAAAAAAAAAAAAAAAACAAAGTCGCCTGGGTTTCAAATCCACATCTGTATAAGTACCCATGCTGTTGAAGAGGCTTTTTTATTTTCTATAGCTAGTAGTTCTTCTATATTTTTGAAGAAGCATTTTTGTACTTCAGATGTTAGTTTAACGATGCATTGTACCACGTTAGTTCAGTGCTAGCCTCTGGCGTTGTATGGGAAACACACCCCTGAATTGAATTATTGACAGAGCTGGTGTAAGACCATACTCCAGGAGCAGGCAACCTCCTCTCTGGTGTGAGCATATCTGTGAGTGTCTGTGTCTGAAATGTATGTAAAACTTTTAAACAGTAGTTTAGTTATTAGCTTCCATTCGCTATCCAAATAGAGGTTAAATACATTATTCATTTAGTGATATTGTTTGGGATGATGTATCCCAAACAATTTAGTAGATTCACTAAATTCAATGACAACTCAATTCTGTGAGCCTCAAAAACTCTTCCTATGGAGAAGGAATAAGGTCAACACCAATGCCAAAACAGATGAGTAAGCTTTCGGTAACCAAGTTTTTAGCTAAAGCTGCATACAGTTAAGCTAAGTACACAGCTGTGTGCAATGAGGAACAGTCTAGAAGTGAAGCAAGAGTTTTTGGATCCACCGCATTCGAACAGTTCTACATTGTCTACCAATGTTTAAATTGTTAACAAACTACATGTTGAAACACTGCTGATTGTCAGTAGCTTTAAGGTTGTGTTTAGGATTAGTACCAGGGTTAGGGTTAGCACCATGGTGATTGTAGGTTTAAGTTTTGGGTAGAGATTTAAGGTCAGAGGTACCGAAAGGTTTCGGGAATATGTAGGTGCTTTTAATTAATATTTTGTTGAATGTAAGTTTAATATAAGTATTGTATTGACTACTGAATGCAGATGGGCGGAGTTGGTGGCTGGGCTGGCTTTACAATATTATGTTTGATTGAGTGCTGATTAAATAGGTGCTGATTAGGTGCTTCAGCTGATTCAAAATGCAGCTCTCACTAGGTGTAACAGAAGAGAACACATAACCCAAACTCTTAAATCTGTAAATTAGATACTAGTATGTTACAGTACATACTGTAAGGTACTAATACTGGTCTATTAATCACTGAATGGTATCACTGAACACATTTATGTGATGTGCTGCAGAGATATAAGTTGAGTGGAACCCAAAGATCATTGAGAGCTAGTCCGTTAGCCCTGCATAAGATAAAAACTAAACCTCAAAAACAGTATTTAGCTACTACACTGCTGCTAAATGGAACCAGGTGACAGACAACATTGGAAACCTCCTGACTCTAGACACCTCCAGGCCGTCCAGGCTGAAAATGTTCCTATTTGAGCAGCTTTCAGCTCACTTTAATAGACTGTTAGTTCTATGATGTAAGGTTTTAGCCGTTCTTTTATTCATAAATAGAAGACAGACTATTGCTATAGAAGACAGATTATTCATAAAGACGTGGCCACCGTCTTTCTTCCTTCTTTCTAACGGGTGTCAGAAGAGAACAGGAACCAGGGCAAACCCTGCCCTGGCACATCCTGTGTTGCCTCAGAGATAACGGACATCCTTGTGGCTTGCAAACTCTCCCCCTAGAGACAGACTCTTAAGAAATCCACTAAACTGCATTTTCATAATCAAACTGTGCTAGAATTATTCTGTTAATTGCTTTGTTGATGGTTTATTAAAACGTCAGTCTGGAATTCAAATCCAGTCAGAATCCAATTTAGTACTGTCGATTTGAGTATGTTGATGTCGTCTTCCACCCCACTCTCTATATGTTATGATACTTAAACTGCAACCCAGTTTCTTTAATCAAGATTATTATTAACCTTTTTATACATTATAGTAGTTTAGGATCCCACTTTTTATTAATTGTAGTTATTGGCACTGTGTTAAGTGAATCATGATTTAGAACACCATCATCTGAATTATGTTTAACCTCATGGATTTGAATCTGCTTTCCTTTTCTGTTTTTTGTAACCATGTAAATAGGATTGTTAAAGATTATTAAGTTGTTGCAACCCTATTACAAAGTTGGTATACTTATTAACCTTAACATATATAGAATGTATAGTATCTTAGATTATTTCAGTTTATCTTGTTAAACATTTTAACCACATTCTATACACAAAATGCTTGTAGTATTTTAATGATACGACCATGCTTTAAATTCTCAAATGTACTGTATGTGGATATGTAAGACAGTTTTGTGGAAGAATGAGCAGACTAAATGAATATTCATGAGGAAGTGAACCTTCCACTCCTTTAGTTCCGCCTTCAAGGCCTGAATATATACTCAGGTCACAGACAGAGAAATTAGTCTATCCAGGGAGTTTCTTGAAGCCTCTCAAGGCTATCCAGGGAGTCTCTCTCTCTGAAGGCTTTCTCGGGAGTCACTTGCAGTCTTTTGTGGGCCTCATTCAAGTCTCTCTCAGAGGCTCGCCCTATGACTCAGTCTCGGTCTCAATTTGAATCCAGACTTGCTCTTTCACATTTCACTCACTCTGAGCTGAGTGGAGCTGAGCTGGTGAGGATATGACCAGCAGCTGACCCAAGCAGCTGACCCGAGGGCCCGTGCTGGAGATGGGTCCCCATAGAAGCAGACTCAGCTAGTTCCTTAGAAAGAGCCCTCGAAAGAAAGTCAAGTGAATGTGATGTATCTGGACATCCTGTTGTGCATATATCTTATCGTGTAATGTTTTATTTACCTTACTACATTGTTAATTTGTTAACAATTTTTAAGGTGACATGTAATCTAAAGTATGCACGAATATTTGTTATTTAATCAACAGGACTCTGGATGCAAGCCGTGATATCACTTAAAGGTTACAGGTAATCAGAGGTGAAGATGACGAGTAAAAGTAATTCCTGCCCTGGTGAGATAAGAGATCCTTTACCTTGCAGTTTACATTTTATTGCTTTTAACATTCGGTCAGTTTGATATCAAAGGGAGTATTTAACCTAAACATAACCTTTCTTTTGTTCTAGGTCAAGATCAGTGTCTCTCAGAACTGAATCTTCTGCTTCTTGGATGTAATCATGCTGGGAAGAGTTCAGCAGGAAACACCATCCTGAACAGAGAGGAGTTTGAGTTAAAGAGAACTGCTCAATGTGTGAAGAGACAGGGAGAAGTAGCAGGGAGACACATCACTGTGGTTGAAGCTCCAGGATGGAGGTGGAATATACCCGTAGAAGACAGCACTGAGTTACTGAAACAGGAGATTGTGCTCAGTGTGTCTCTGTGTCCACCAGGACCTCATGTGGTACTGTTGGTCATATCTACTGCTTTTTCGTTTAAAGAGATACACCGAGCTGTTGTAGAGAGCTACCTTAAGCTTCTAACTGATGCAGTCTGGAAGCACACCATAGTGCTCTTCATCTATAGGGACTGGCTGGGAGACACACCCATAGAGCAGCACATTGAGAGTGAAGGGAAGGAGCTCCAGTGGCTGGTGGAGAAATGTGGGAACAGGTATCATGTTCTCAACAATAATAACAGGAGTGATGATACTCAGGTCACAGAGCTGCTGGAGAAGATAGAGGAGATGGTGGGAGCAAACAGTGGACGCCATTTTGAAATGGACAGAAAGATTCTACAGGAGGTGGAAGAGAAGAGGAGAACAGAGGAAGTGAGAGCAAAAGAGAGGATGGCGAAGGTGCAGAAACTGAGACAGTACATCAAGTCCCAGATGAGTAAGTTATGAAATATATATATATATATATATTATATATATATAATTTGATTTGTTATATTCCCTTTTCACATTTCTGGGTTGCTGCTTGTATTGGTTTCTAAAAGCAGGTAAATATATCAGTTAGGAATATGTTGCAGGGTCAAAGGATGAGGCCTTTTGATGTTCAAATACTGTTTCTTTAGTGAGAAGACAAGAAGAGATCTGCAAAACACAGAAATGCTCTTCAACAGGGACGATGGCTTGCTCCGCACCTCGCATTACTCTGAAGGATACTTCTGAGATTCTGGGCCAATTAACTCACATAGTTAGCTTTACCACAAAGTAATATGTTAAAGATTGTTTACCAAGAACACTAAAGAGAATCTTCTTAGTAACACAATACCACTCAAAAGTTCCATGGCAACCAAGCAAAGCTTTTTTTTCAGTGATTTCATTGACGTAAAATTTTGTACACTGCAAATTAATGCTTAATGAATGTATTAACTAACCATTTTAATCATATTTCATATTAGAACTTTATTTGTGGGATACACTACAAAGAACTAATAATGAAGTAATACAAATAACATGACAATCATAGGACTAATGTTGTGCAGATATGTTAAGCAACGACTTGTAACTTCATTATCAAATAAAAGATTCCATAAGGACTTTATCTTGGCACATCATTACTGATTAACTAAACATCACATTGCAAGTAGACTTGAAAATGAAAATTGAAACTGAGCTCAGTTATTGGCATGTATGTAGTGACATTTATTAGTAAAATTATTTAGTAACAAAAAATTTATTTAGTAAAATAAAATCCTTATAGTTCATATAAAGAGATGTGGGCCACTTGCATACAATATGAAGGGCATCAATAGGACAATATAAAGGACACCTTATTTTAAAAGAAAATTGTAGATAATAATAACAGTAATAATAACAATAATAATAATAATGTTTTATTAGATATTGATGCAAGCTGCATGCAAGTCATTGATTTCCCTGCATTTCCTATATTGATTATTAGCATTGATTATTAGCATAATTTGTGTTAACCTACATAATTCCCAAACAGACATTATGCTTTATATAAAGGATCTTAAGTTACATAAAAAGTTAGCAATATGTAAATAATTAATTATTAGTTTTATTAATGGTTATTCATAACTGACTCAGTTCTATATTGATTGCACATTTCATTCATTTCCTAATGTGTAAAGTAATTAAAGTGTTAATCTATGCTTTCATTTACAGTGATAAGTATTATGCTTATTTGAGTGCAAAGGGTTACTGAAATTGATTTGTTAATAATAGTTGTATGCACACTATAGTTTGTAACAGAGAATGACATTACCAATTTAAGTGACTTATGTTGAAGGTTATTTTCAGCTAATTAGGTTATATTTAAACATATGCATTTTGTTTTGAAAATTAATTCCAATGGAATAACATCCAGGTGTCACATATGTCACGTGGGGTCAAGACGAGGAGGCAGGATATAGGCGCAAGGATTTAATGAACAGGACAAATAAGACAAAACAAAACCAAAGAAACAAAAAACACTAAGAAACGCTGAACCACGTTACAAAAACAACCGAGATGAGGACATCGACCGACAGGGAGACAAAATACCACAAAGTATAAACTAATTCTAATTTCTACTATTGGCTGATAATATATAGAAAAGGTCAGGTATGAAAACATCAGAGATGAGTGACACATTTGTGATTCATATGTCAGTGGATGTTCTTTTTTTTGTGCCATTCTCTTACCTTCAATATTGTTGCTGTTTCCTCAACCAGCAAAGAGTTTAAGATTGGGCAGATATGGTTGTCATATCCACCAAAATGGAATGGGTTCCGTTCTAGTTTGCATGCCTAATTTTGAACACTTTGGTGCATTTCCACCTAAAATAAATAAGTTCGGAACCTGAAAAATTTGTTCCAAAGTGTAGCAGCTTCCTCAGCAAGACTTGTGCCAACATCCGTGGGCATGTCAGGTGTTGAGGAAAAAGAAGGCAACAATGGCGACACCCAGTGGTCTGGTGAAGAAACTTTTTTATGTCTTCTTATCACCAGTAGTTGATCTGTACTTGGTTCTGGATATAAACAAACATCTGGAATAACAGAACAAACACTCACATGCAACCTATGCAGTCTGTCATCTTGTGTGTACTGTTTACTATCAATGTGTGACACGCTTTGTTGACATTTATGTCATATCCTTGGTACCAATAATAAACTGATGCAACCACAGACTGGTTCTCTGAGTCGCACATAGTTTTAAGAAGCCCGAGTGAAATCACTCCAAGAATCAGGGTTCTTTTGGTCGAAAAGGGCTATCAGAGAACTTCTCAAAAGCTCAGTAAATGTTTTCTAACAGAATACCATGCAAACAGATGCATTCTCATTCCCCTTAAACACACAAACACAGAAAACATAGCACCCCAGTGGCTGATCAACATTATGACCAGCTTGTCAACTAGCCAACATTACATACTCCACTAGCGGTAGTCCTACCGCACTTTGTTATAAAACATTTTCAGCAGCATTAAAATAAGTTAAAAATAAATGGGTTTTGTTTTCCTTTCCTGATTATGAAATAGATTCAGCAGCATGCATCCACAGTTTACTTCGGTAAGAGTATATAGATGTATAGGAAATTTAGATCTCCTTCTCATGAGCTATGACTGCCTTATTTGTGAGATCCTAAAAATGTGGCTATATTTCTTTTACAGGTGAAAGACAGAGTGCATCTGAGTGGAGGATTTTGCTGCTGGGATGTACAGATTCTGGGAAGAGTTCAGCAGGAAACACCATCCTGAACAGAGAGGAGTTTGAGTTAAAGAGAACTGCTCAGTGTGTGAAGAGACAGGGAGAAGTAGCAGGGAGACACATCACTGTGGTTGAAGCTCCAGGATGGTTGGAAAATACGTTTGCAATGGAGTCACTTATATTGGACATTGTGTTCTGCATGTCTCTGTGTTCTCCAGGACCACATGCCATACTGTTAATGGTACCTACTAATTCTAAATACAAAGGCAAGTACAGTGTGAGCATCACACAACATCTTAAGATTCTTGGTGAAACAGCATGGAGTCATACGATAGTGCTGTTCACCTGTGGAGACTGGTTGGGAGACACATCCATAGAGCATCACATTGAGAGTGAAGGGAAGGAGCTCCAGTGGCTGGTGGAGAAATGTGGGAACAGGTATCATGTTCTCAACAATAAGAACAGGAGTGATGACACTCAGGTCACAGAGCTGCTGGAGAAGATTGAGGAGATGGTGGCAGCAAACAGTGGACGCCATTTTGAAATGGACAGAAAGATTCTACAGGAGGTGGATCGAATAAAGAAGAGAGAAAAGAAAGCAATTGATAGGATGATGAAGGTGCAGAAACAGCGAGAGGACATCAGGTGTCAGATGAGTATGTCTTTTTATATGTCTTTATTTTTTTAATCTTTCAGAAATATCTACTAAACAGTTTATACTCTGTGGCTGTTTTTTTTTTTTAAATGACATAAATGAAGAGGGGACCTTATAGAGCACCATAGCTAGTAAACGAACATCTAAGAGACTGTCTTTGTTTGTAATGTTTGTTTGGTGACTATTCTATTCCATTTTCAAAAGTGACTGATTCTCATGGGATAGATTCTGTTTTAACCCAAAGATCGTAAGCATCCAGTTTTGGCTGTAGGCCATGTCACTTGTGCACAGGGACAGATTCTCTGCAGATTCTCTGAATCTTTTGATGATAGTATGTGCTGTAGATGGTGGGATATCCAAAGTCTTCAAATGTTGAGAAACATTTTTCTGAAATCTGAAATGTTCCACAATTTTTAGGCAGTTTTTCCCATCTTTGCCTCTGAGAGACTCTGGCTCTCTGAAATGCTCTTTTTATACCTGGATGTGTGGATTTCAGAGACTCTGGCTCTCTGAAATGCTCTTTTTATACCCAGTTATGTGACTTGCAAATTGCTCCTCCAGCTGTTTTTTATTAGTACCACTTACCTTTCCAGCCTTTTGTTTCCCCTGTCCCAACTTTTTTGAGATTTGTTGCCATCAAGTTTTAAATGAAACATTAAAATAAATGAAATGGCAAAATGTCTCACTTGCAACATCTGATATGTGTTCTATGTTCTATTGTGATTAAAATAGGGGTCTATAATAGGGCCCCCCCTGCTGTTTTTTATTAGTACCACTTATCTAGTCTAGAGAGGCAGTTTTGTTAGCGGGCTAAACAGCTAAATGCTAGCAAGCAAACTGAATGTGTGGATTAGGACCCAGGTTGGATATATCTAGTCTGGAGAGGCAGTTTTGTTAGTGGGCGAAATAGCTAAATGCTAGATAACAAACTGGATGTGTGGATAAGGACTAGGGCTGGATATATCTAGTCTGGAGAGGCAGTTTTGTTAGCGGGCTGGAGGGTTAGAGTTTTGCTTTGTTGTTTAAATTATTGAGTTGAGGCTTTGAAGTAAAGACCTTGGTTTGGCACTATTTGTTAATAGAAGTGATAACAGAGTATTACTTTTTAAGCACAATTATTTTCACTGACATGTTTGTTTATTATTACTCCTCTGTTCATGTCACATAACAACTGCTGAGAACTTCGACTTGAGATATTGTTTGAATGTTGTTTGAAGTCTGAGTATTGATTCATTTAAGTATGTGGCTTAGATATACCAAATTCTAATTATGGAACCAAATACTAACTACAGAACTTAATACCAATTGCAGAACCAAATACTGACTACAGAACTTAATTCCAATTACAGAACCAAATAATAATTACAGAACCAAATTCTAACTACAAATGTGAATACTAACTACAGACCTGAATACTAGTTACAGAACCGAATACCAATTACAGAACTTAATACCAATTACAGAACTGTATACTAATTACAGAACTGAATACTAACTACAGAAACTAATACCAATTACAGAACCGAATACTAATTACAGAACCAAATTCTAATTACAGAACCAAATACTAATTAAAGAACTAAATACTAGCTACAAAACTATATACTAATTATAGAACCGCATATTAACTACAGAACCAAATACTAATTACACAACAGAAAGCTACTTATAGATCTGAATACTAACTACAGACCCAAATACTAATTATAGAACCCAGTACTACTTACTACTTGAAAATTAACCACAGAATTTATTAATAATAACATAACTGTACACGAACTACAGAACATACTAATTATAGAACCGAATACTAAGTACAGAACTGTATAGTAATTAGAGAATTGAATACTAATTACAGACATGATTACTAATTACAAACCTGTGTGTTAACTACAGCATTGAATAGTGTATTAATCCAGTTAATGAATTAATTAATTATTAGGATATTAGAGGGCTTGGTTCAGCTTAATTGAAGCACAAACAATAATTGCCGTCTGATCCGATCTCATGGTGAGAGTTCATTTACGAGACACCTAGGGATCTGCACGCTTGTCACAATATTGAGTCATATATCCAGTCTGGTTTTAATAAAAGCAATTTATTTACAGCACATTTAATAACAAGATAAACATTAAACGGTAAGTTGAATTAATATATGCATAACAGGAAGTCCAGATACATCACATTCACATGAGTTTACTGAAACTCAGAGGAAGCTATTTTGTGGAGAATGAGCAGAGCTCGAGCATAAATCTGAATGTACCTATTAATCTAAGATAATATTATCAAAAACACAGCATCAATAAGCACAGCACTGAGGACTGGACCACAGAAGTACGTTTTGGTTGTGTCACCTTACTGGAAGCCCAGGAAGTGAAGCTCAGGAAGCAAGTGGCTGAGCGCAGTCTGGCCGGGTCAGGGGAGGTGGTCCGTTGACCCATGCGGTTGGACTGGCAGTGATGGCCGCTGGCTGTCTTCCCATGGAGTGGGCCAGCGTACAGCCTTCCTTCGCTTGGAGTTGGGCCCGTCTCTGGTCACGTGTTCTGGCGTCATGCAGTTGGTGCTGGCTTATCTGGTCCGCGACTCTGTAGTCAGGAAAGAGGACCTCGACCTACATCTTGATTTCTTTGGAGGGCTCTTTTGAAGGGACTCTGCTTCCAGCTGAGTCTGCTTCTAGAGGACCTTCCACTGGTCGTCATCTTTAAGCGCCGGAGCGTTGTGAGAATGCGTGGTCATCTAAGAGAAGCGAAGAGCGGAGAGCGAGAACCCAAAGTTTAAGTACAGGCCTTAAAGGCGGAACTGAAGGAGGGGCCCATGGTCACCTCCTCATGAATATGCATTAGTCTGCTCATTCTTCCACAAGAGTGTGTCACATGTTCACATACACTTGAGAATTTTAAAGTATGGTTGTATCACTAATAAAACCAGCATTGCATGTGTAGAATGAACGCATATTGTGGTTAACCAAAATCTAGAAAGAATAAAATAAAATAATCTAAAACCTTATACATTCTATATGTCCTGAGGTTAATAAGTATACCCACTTTGTATTAGGGTTTCAACCACTTATTAAACTTTAACAATCCTACTGCTAAGAGGTTACATGGGAATAAAGCATAGCATTTAGAAACACAAAAAGAGGAGAAAGTAAATTAAAATCCAGGAGATAAAACATAATTCAGGTGAGCATGCTCTAAATCATGATTCAGTCAACATAGTTCCAAGAACTACGACTACAAATGTGAGATTCTAAAGTACTTATAAAATGGTAAGAGCATAAAGGAAGTTAATACTAATGTTGATTAAAGAAACTAGATTGCAGTTTAAGAATTCTAACATATAAAGAGAGAGAGAGAGAGAGAGAGAGAGAGAGAAAGACAACATTTTCCAACTCTAAAATGGATTCTGACTTGATTTGTATTCTAAACTGACATTTTACCAAAACATTAACAACAACTAACAGAACAATTCTAACATTGTGGTTTTGGAGGGGAAAATGCAGTTTCAGGAGATTTCTTAAGATTTATCAAGAGTCTGTTTCTAGGGGCTTCGGATAGTCCCGTGTCGACATACTGCTGGTGTTTGCAAGTTTCAAGGGGGTTTTATGACTTTATGACACTCTAAAAGGGGTCCCATTCTGGTTTCCCAAGTCGTAAATTGTGTCTTATCTCGTGGGCCATTAGTGAACAGGATGTTGGGCGCATGGTGTACCAGAGCCTCCAGGGTCACTGAGGGCACATGACCAGTTCAGGGGGAGGTTATCCCCCATCTTCAACAGAGGTATTAATTGTTCAAGCAAGATTGCATAAAAAACTGCAGAGGACCTCCTCTTTTGCTCCAGGGGTTTGAGGGTCAAGCCTCCTGATCTCTAGGCGAGGGGATGAGTTCCAATTGATAGGAGAAAAACCTGAATTGAATTAAAAATTGAAGAATTGAATACTAATTACAGAACTGTGTCAGAAACAAAGAACCAGGCACAATGCCAGCAGAGCCAAGAGACAAACGGAGTTTGTCTAATAGACAGGCGAGGTCATGCAGCAGCAAAGGACGGTACAGCAGCAACAGAGGGCAATTCCGGGGCATAAGCCGAGAGAACAGGCAAGGGTCAAAACCAGATAGTCAGACAGACAGGCGAACAAGACAGGAAGGGAGATCGTGAATCGGAAACCAGGTAAGCAGAAACAGGGTCGAAAACCAGAATCAAAGACAGTACAGGCAGACAGGTTTAAAGGGGTAGGCTTAAAAGACGAGTCGAGAAAACAAACAAGGTCAGAATCAGACAGAAAGACTGTGAAAACGCTCGGGATTGCAACTGAAAGTTGGCAAAGCTTCGCAAGGTGTGTGTGTGTTTGAGAGGCCTAATTACTGCCAGTGACAGGAGACGCAGACCGGGGAGGATTAGCGGAGTGCGAGCATGTGGGTGTGACATCAGCGGGCGGTGGACTCTGGGGACTGGAGTCCAGAGGAGCGGCGGAGTCAGGCAGACCCGCAGACGTGACAAACTGAATACTAACTACAGAACTGAATACTAACTATAGAATTGAATACTAACTACATAACTGAATAATAACTACAAACTGAATACTAATTACAGAACTGAATACCAGCTATAGAATTGAATACTAACCACATACTGAATACTAATTACAGAACTGAATACTAACTACAGAACTGAATACTAATTACAGAACTGAATGCTAACTATAGAACTGAATACTAACTACAGAACTGAATACTAACTACAGAATTGAACACTAATTACAGAACCGAATGCTATTTCAATTCTGTAGTTAATATACATGACCAATTACAGAACTGAATACTAATTACAGAACTGAATACTAAATACAAGACAGAATGCTAAGACAACAATAGATTAATATTCTAATTATTCAGGATAGTCGTAACGTGCCACATTATAGTTTCACCTTCACATTCAGTGTGTCCGTATAATCCAACTGTTTTGTCCATATTGTGATGTAATGCATATTAAGATGACTGAATTGTGTTTTTAGGATTTTCAGGTTGCTGTTTAGTGTTTCTGATAACCTTCTCTACTATTTCTCATTGTGATCAAATGCAGTATTTGGTGTCTGTGTGTGCATATGCTGGCTTTGGCAACAAAATCTGGAGTTTATTTCAGTTCTAATTACAGAAATGTATACTACTTACAGAACTGTATATTAACTACAGAATTGAATACTACTTACATAACTGTATACTAACTACAAAATTTAATACTAATTACAGAACTGAATACTAACTACAGAATTTAATACTAATTACAGAACTGAATACTAATTACAGAACTGAATACTAACTACAGAACTGAATACTAAGTACAGCATTGAATACTAACTACAAACTGAATACTAATTGCAGAAGTAAATACTAATTACAAAAGTGAATAATAACTACAGGACAGAATGCTAACACAACAGTAGGTTAATATTCTAATTATTCAGGCCAGTCGTAATGTGTCATATTATTGTTTCACCTTCACATTCAGTATATCCTTATGATCACAGTGTTTTGTCTATATTGTGCTGTAATACTAAATAATGCATATTAAATGACTGAATCGGGTTTTTAGGATTTTCAGGTTGCTGTTCAGTGTTTCTGATAACTTTCTCTACCATTTCTCATTGTGATCAAATGCAGTATTTGGTGTCTGTGTATGTGTGTGTGTATGCTGGCTTTAGCAACAAAATCTGGAGTTTATTTCAGTTCATTTATTAGATACACTAATAGAGTTTAGTAAATATATCACTGTGCATTACAGGTGACTCACACCGTCTCTCAGAGCTGAGGATTGTGCTTCTGGAGTCCAGATATTCGGGGAAGAGTTCAGCAGGAAACACCATCCTGAACAGAGAGGAGTTTGAGATAAAGAGAACTGCTCAGTGTGTGAAGAGACAGGGAGAAGTAGCAGGGAGACGCATCACTGTGGTTGAAGCTCCAGGATGGTGGAAGAATAAATATGTAGAGAAGAGCACTGAGTTACTGAAACAGGAGATTGTGCTCAGTATGTCTCAGTGTCCTCCAGGACCTCATGCTGTACTGCTGATCATACAACTGCACTGGGTGTTTGAGAAAAATGATAGGAGTATGTTAGAGGGATGTCTGAAACTTCTCACTGATACAGTCTGGAGTCACACTATAGTGCTGTTCACCTG
>CM067496.1:24436927-24463500 GCA_034552555.1 Semaprochilodus insignis
AGCTAACATTAGAGCCCACTAACACCAAACTGTGTGTTCCTTAACTGGTGTAAGACTGTAACTCAGCCTATCAGCTCCAGCCGGGTCCTCTTCTCAGCACAGAGAAAGATCTAGAATGATAACGGAGTCGTTTTCTGGACTCGATTTAAACTATAGTGAACACAGAACTGCAGCATGGTCAACAGACCAACCTCCGCTGCTCAGTAGAGGTTTGGACCTGGACGTGTTAACAAGCGGATTGGAGTGAAAGAACTGAGCCCTGTTTAACCCACAGTGGTGCTGAATAAACAAGGAAATGATTATTACTTATTTAGCCTACAGCAGTTAAACCCCAGCCACTCGCAGATTTGAGTTATAAGGGGTGTGGCAGCCCGGACTGCTTTTTGGAGCAGTCAGTCAAAACAGAGCACATTTACATATATTGGTCTTAAAGGCACAGTAACGAAAACAGCTTGTATGTGTTATATATAGAGCTTTGATGTCAATTAGAGCCTTGCCATGCCACTGTACAGACACAGACATTCAAGCACGGCCTCCAACAGCTTTGTTTGTGTTTTCTCAGGTGACCCCCGGCAAGTCTCCATGGCCACAGAATGGCTTGCGGAGCCTCAGGAATCTGGAGTGTATAAGCGAGGAAGCAGAGGTATCAACTTTGCATTTACATACATTTATGGCATTTAGCTGACGCTCTTATCCAGAGCGACATACATGGTTATTCATATTACAGGTAGGCCAATGTAGTGTTAGGAGTCTTGCCCAAGGACTCTTATTGGTGTAGCAAAGCATAACCACCCAGATCGGGAATCGAACCCCAGTCTCCCACGTGGGGTGATAGCTTATTGGCAAGTAGAGGTGTTATCCATTGTGCCACACCAACCACCAACTTCACGTTACTTTACTTCACATGACACTTGGGCTAACAGCCTGCTAGGACATGGGTATTGCCCAGGGACTCAGTCTTTCTCTATGATGTCTCATTGGAATAACTGTTACAGTGCAGTGAAATTCCAAAAAGATTCCAAAAGAGTTGATTCCTCAACCCAAGCATGTCTGGCATTTGGGGTCAGCCCTTGGGCAGCGACTCTAGGGCAGCGACTCTAGGGCTTTAAATAACTCTGCTCACCAGCTGCGAAGGTAATTCTCCTGACAGAAATGGTTACAGTGCAGATCTTCATTATCTTCATAATATGGGGGGCAATAAACAGTTACTAGAAGGTAGCGCTGGATTTAAGGTGGCAGTGAACGCAATTGGCATTGATGCTGTCACAACAGGTCACTCAGCACCCTAGTTCCAGAAGTGCAAATCTAATTACACATACACTCATCCACCCAGAAGGAATCAACCAACAGGAATGAAACTTGGTGTGTAGGTTTGACATCATGAGACATGCCAATGATTCAAGTTTCACGCTCGGCCACGTATGTGTTGTAAGCAAGGACGGGCCTTATCTCTGTACCTGACCGACCCAACAGCCACGATTGTAGACATTCAGCAAGCAGTGATGTCCTCCATGAGTCATCCTGTTAGTGCAGCACCATTGGCAGACGGCTGCACCACGCAGGACTACATGTACACAGACCGTTACCACGACTGTCCTTAACACCACGTCACCGTCACCAAAGACTGCAATGGTGTTGTGCCAGACTGTCATGGAGTGACTCAGAATGGCGTTGGGTCATCTTCAGTGACGAGTCCCGCTTTTGTCTTGGTGGATACGACCAACGAATCCGTGTGTGGAGGCACCGTGGTCAGCGCCAAGATGAACAGTTTGTTGTCACGCGTCACACGTCCAGAAGGCCTGGTGTCACTCCACCTCCACCCCTACCGCACCATCTGCATGAACTGTGTGAGGATATTCAAGCCGCATGGGATGGATTATCACAGGACACCATTAGGAACCTCTACAGCTCCATGCCGAGACGTCTGGCGTGTTGGGTTATCAAACACAGCGGCCCAACGCCATACTGAGAGACCGACTTCTGTATGTGTAGCTCAATAAATATTGATCATATCAGTCTAAATTTATCATCAGTTATTGATCCTGGTCACCTTTATCTTCCTTCCCAACAGACCTGCAATCCCACACCTCCTTCTGGGTGCAGCTGTTCTTTTGATGATGAGGGTATAATATATGTGTAATAATAATAATATGTATGTGTAATATATGTATTATAACTCATCCAGGTTGGCTTACTTTTACCTGTACTTGTAGGCTTATTACTCAGTAACTGTGTGGACTGCAGTGAAAGCTGGTGGGTACTGGCTTTGTAAGGCACAGTGCAGGTAGACTACAGTCATTTCCAGTAATTTACTGATCAGGGCTGTGTTGGGATTATTAATCTCTGCGTTCGACTGTTATCATATACAGTAGACCGTAAGTGTGTTTCTGAGAAAGAGTAGGAACGCTGTGAGAGGTGCGTGGCTGTTGTTGTTTTGGCTTGTGTGGAAACAGGCTTCTAAAAACAGAGTTGAGAATTGAGTGGGAGACTGACACAGCTCCAAATATAGCACCAAGAAACCCACAATAGGAAATAACTTACCTCCAACCACCGTACAGCACACACATGCAGGCACGCTTCGGTACAATGTGAAGATACGCCCTGTATATATTTGTGTGTGTGTATATATGTATTTCTGTATATGGCTATATAGAATATTTATATGTAGCAATAATAATATGTCCCATATGTTATCAGGGCCCAATCTGCTGTACTAATGTTCCATAAACTAATTTCTACTTTTAAGGGGTTCAAAGTATTCATCGTATATATATATATGCATATATACACATGTAATATGGGACATATGCAAGTATACGTCCCATATTTGTTCCTTCATCATCCCTTCATTCTTTCAGGAACTGCTGTATCACTGCCCCATAAACTAATTTCTACTTTTCATTTCTACTTTTAAAAGTTTTCAATGTAAGTAGCTATATGTAATACTAATATACCCCATTTGTAACATGAAACATTATTCATCGCTGTCCAAAGAAAAACATGAAGGCAAGAACCTAATTTAATTCTAATGTAAGTCAATGGAACCAATGGAACTTTGTGGAAGTGATTTTGGGTCATTTCCGTTGGTCCACTCATCATGAAATTTCCACACAATGTAAATGTCAGCTCATGTGATCAAATGATGCATAAATGTGAAAATCAACAAAAATGGAGATACATGTTTTTCTTTGGACAGCGACCATATGTAAGTAGCTATCTGTGGTAAACTAACTCTAGTTACCCTGTTAAACCATTTTAAATCCTGTATAATAGACTTATTATTCAATAACTACAATGCAAACTGCATGATAATAATATGTCTTATATTCATTATATGTTCCACCTATTTAAGTATTTACATGTAATAATAACAGTATATTCCATATATGCTATGTCCCATAGTACGTCCCGTATATTTGTAAAATATGTAATTATAATATGCCCTTTATTTATTGTGTATATGGAAGCAGCTGTATGATTATAACATGCCTCATACTTCAGAATCAGAATCAGAATACTTGTTATATATATATCTAAATATATTACATGTTATATATATCTAAATAAATATATATCTAAATATCTATTCGTAAAAATAATGTCCTGTCTGCATTATATGTATTATATATTTAAGTAACTCTCTCTCTCTCTCTCTCTTTCTCTCTCCCTCTCTCTCTCTCAGATTCGGACTCCTCCCTCCTGAGGTTCCTGAGTGACGACAGGATCCTGGTCCTTCAGGAAGAGGCTGAGTTTTCCCAGCGTGATACGGGTCGGCGGACCAGGAAGAAGAGTCGAAATCCCAGCAGCCCCAGCTTTCCCATCAGTCCCTCCATGCTGGCCCCGCCCGTGCGGCTGGACTCAGGACCCCCGGACGGACTGCCCTTCCCTGTGTCCGACTCCAACACTATGCCACACTACCATGTGAGTCTACACGCTTAGGGTCATCACACAGACACGGTCGCTTCATCACTGCAACGACTGTACCCACTCACCTTTAGCAAGTGCTTTGTGTTGATGCCGTATACTTCACTCATGTAGGAGAGAGGAGTGTCATCTTTGACGTATCTGCACACGTCTGGTAGTGTGCATGCCGTGCACCGCGCTAGAAGATCACAGAGCTGAGCTCATTTTCAGGCAGAGGTCAGACAGACAGTTTAGATATAATTCTGCTTTGGATCTAAAACTCCCCTGACCAGACGTGGACGAAGTACACAACTCCACTGCGTGAGTAATAGTGTAGATACTCCTGCTCGAATCTGACTCCGATACAAGTGAAACCTGCTGAGTCGAACGTTTGCTTACTCGGTTTTATAAATACCTAAGTATTCAAAAGTACCTTTTTTAATGTCAGTGTAGTGCTGTAGTGTGGTATTGTTGTTGTATTGCATTGCTGTATTGTTGTACTGTTGTGTTGTTGTTTTGTATTATTGTATTGTTGTATTTTTGTACTGTTGTATTGTTGTAGTGTTATACTACTGTGGTGTTGTTTGTTGTGTTGTTGTAGTGTGTCATTGTTGTTGTATTGCATACTGTTGTGTTGTTGTTTTGGACTGTTGTATTGTTGTATTTTTGTACTGTTGTAGTGTTATACTACTGTGGTGTTGTTTGTTGTGGTGTTGTAGTGTTGTATTGTTGTAGTGTCATATTGTTGTTGTGTTCATTCGTGTATCCTTGCATTGCAGTGTTGTAGTGCTGTACTGTTGTGTTATATCATCATAGTACTGTACTGTTGTAGTTTTATAGTGTTGTAGGGCTGTAGGACTGTATCGTTGTAGTTGTGCAGTGTCGTGGTCTTATATCATCATATTACTGTATTGTTATAGTTTTGTAGTGCTGTATTGTTGTAGTTTTGTGTTGTTGTAATACTGCATTGTTGTAGTGCTGTAGTGTTAAATTGTCAGAGTGCTGTATTGTTATAGTGTTATAATGTCAGTGTTGTAGTGCTGTATTGCTGTACTTTTGTAATGCTGTAGTGTTTTGTTATTGTTGTAGTTTTGTAGTGTTGTGGTTTTGAGCTGTTATAGCGTTGTATTGTTGTAGTGTTACAATGTTAGTGTTGTAGTGCTGTACTGTTGTAGCTTTGTAGTGTTGAGTTGTTGTAATGCTGTATTGTTGTATTTTTGTATTGTTGTCGTGCTGTAGTGTTGTAGTGTTATATTGTCATAGTGCTGTATCGTTGTAGTGTTGTATTGTTGATTGTTCTAGTGTTGTAGTGTTGTTGTAGTGTACTGTAGTATTGCTGTATTGTAGCCACAATGCACTAACAGACCCTGATGACTCGGCCGACAGCCGACTGAACGCACTGCCATCGCATGCCGTTACTAATAGCGCTGTCCATTTAACAAGATTAAAGCCTCTTTCTGAAAGGACTTTAGGCAGTAATGTTGCCTGCATTTTCACGGGGTAACTATTAGCATGCACAGCTGTGGATTCATACAGGTGTTGTGAACCAGCTGGTTTCCTAGCGAGCTGGTTGTCGTTAACAACAGTCGGTCACCAGATTCATCTCACACTCACAAACACATTACTCACCACTTTAAAGTCGCAGCTCATGCAATATGATTGCATAAGTGAGGTGTGAGCACTACATCACAGTCACTTACGAGAGTGCGAGCATGTGAACATGTACGGGAGCCGGTTATCTAGAAAGCCATAAACATCCGATCCCGATGAGACAGGTAGACGGGCAAATCCGTTATAGTGTTGAGGTTAAACGAGCGTTAGAGAGACCATAGGAACTCAAAACAGGAAAAACGGCCCGTCTTTTAAATGTGTGGTGCCTCCGAGTCACATATCTGCTTTTGTGGTGTACCCCTCAGCCCCCACCCCACTGCAGTAGCACACACACACACACACACACACACAAACACACACACACAGCCAGCCGAATTCAGCCTAACCTATATACCCTGACTGCACATTTTCGGTTTGAAACAGGAAATAACCCCACTGATGCTCTCTCTCTCCCTCCCTCTCTCTCTCTCCCTCTGTCACTCTCTCTCTCATTCTTCCTTTCAGAGGGCTTCAGACACGCTCCGGGCCGACACCGATAGGTGAGCAAACTCTTCTTTTCGTTTCACCATCTCACCTAAACAGCGTTTGACGTGCGGGATATAGAAACTCGCAGTTGAGCAGAGTGCATATTCAAGGCTGAACAGTCACGTGTGAGGACAGAGGTATGATGAAGTATTGGCTGGTGATTGAGCTGTGAGATGGTGAGTACGATCATTAACAGTGAACTGGATTAAGGGTTCAGTGCGGTACGGCATCTACCACCGGCTCGGTGGCACAGTGACTGGAAACCACGCTGATGAATTTTACGGTAATGGTGAATTTTAGTAGTGAATTTACGATATTTACATATGGACAGCGCACTCAATTGGAGAATGGGAGTAAACTACAGTAACAGTTAAATACGTTTTGAATAAGTGAAGTGACAACTATGCAGGATGTACAGTTGTCAGTATATGGAGGTAGAATTACACTATGGATAATAATGAATAGCATAAGTGAGGTGTTGTGGAAGCCCCAGTCCTTGGGAAGAAGTTGTTTCTCAGTCTGTTTGTTGGTATTATATTAATTATATGAATTAATATATACCGTGTGGTGAAGTGATATTTATATCTGTACTATATAGAATAAAACAAAGTGGTAGAAACGAATCTAACAGTTTATAAGATAGCGAAGAAATGCTTGGACTCTCTGTGTAACGATAGCCTTTAGAGTTGATTTATCCATTAGCATAGCAGCACGCTAGCTGGGCTAGTGTGTCCATTAGCCCCGTGTCCATTAGGCATGCTTCCGTCGGTCAGCTGTATCACTCAGCAGGGGGAATAAGAGCTGTGATTGGATTTGGCTTGGACTGGACAAGTTTCTGGATGTAGGGCACATCAATGTTCAGACTCTCTTCCATCAAAGAATTGGTCAGTTGGTCCAGATTTGGTGGACGCCTTCCCTGGAGTTTTACTGGTTGTTCCAGGTAGGTCCCAAAGATTTCCAAGAGGATTCAAATCTGGGGATTTAGCCGGCCAGTCCAGATGTGTGAATGCTCCTGAATGTTCATCATGCCATTCAGTCACATTAGCAGCCCTGTGAACGTGAGAATTCCCATCTTGGAATACCGGGATAGGAATGTTGCGTTCCTCGGTAAGATGAGGGGCAAAAGGCCAAACCTGGGTGTCCAGCAGTCAGGTCCGAATACCACGTTTGCATGAGGTGCTGCCTGCTGAGGTTCCCCTGGTTATATGAAGGCAGTGTAGATGTATCCTTCCCTGCCTTACGTATCCCATAATCCTCTGTGTCAGCTCTGAAACACCAGACAGCACCGACTTATGGGCAGCGCAGACAGCAAGGCATCGAGTCGGCTGCCTTCAGGTTCGTAGGCGACCCAAGTTACCCAACAAGTTTTTCTGAGTTTTCCGGGTGGTCATTAAGTTAGCGTTTATCTCAGCTGTGATTTGCGGTGATGGTGAGCTTGTAGCGATCAAACAATTGAGTGAGGTTTTTCAATTGTTACTGTGTTCAGCCTCCAACACTCTGTGCGAGTGTATGTGTGTGCGCACGTGTGTGTTTGTGTGTGGTCTCTGTCATACCTGTTTCCTTATTGAAACAGCGCATCTCGCGCAAACACACATCCTGTGTGCGCTCACTAACTGCTCTTCTCACACTGCACTGTGGTTTGTAAGGTGTTGCCGAGGACCAGAGCGAGGTAGAGGTTACAGCTTGTACACCACAGTGTCTTACCCCTCTGAGAAAACCGGAGTCTATAACACACGTACGATAAAAGGTCACCGACTTTCTGCAGAGTCCATCACTACAGACCTCCAAACTTCATGTGGCCTTCAGATCAGCTCAGGAACCGTGTGTAGAGAGCTTCATGGAATGGGTTTCCATGGCCGAGCAGCTGCATCCAAGCCTTACATCACCAAGCACAATGCACAGCGTGGAATGCAGTGATGTAAAGCGCCGCCACTGGACTCTAGAGCAGTGGAGACGTGTTCTCTGGAGTGACCAATCACGCTCCTCCGTCTGGCAATACGATGGACGAGTCTGGGTTTGGCGGTTGCCGGGAGAACGGAACTTGTGACTGCATCGTGCCGAGTGTAGAGTTTGGCGGAGGGGGGATTATGGTGTGGGGTTGTTGTTCAGGAGTTGGGCTCGGCCCCTTAGTTCCAGTGAGAGGAACTCTTAATGCTTCAGCAGACCAAGAGACTCTGGACCATTTCATGCTCCCAACTTTGTGGAACAGTTTGGGGACGGCCCCTTCCTGTTCCAACATGACCGCACACCAGTACACAAAGCAAGGTCCATAAAGACATGGATGAGCGAGTTTGGTGTGGAAGAACTTGAACAGAGTCCTGACCTCAACCCGACAGAACACCTTTGGGATGAATTAGAGCGGAGACTGCGAGCCAGGCCTTTTCGTCCAACATCAGTGTCTGACCTCACAAATGTGCTTCTGGAAGAATGGTCTGAAATTCCCGTAAACACATTCCTAAACCTTGTGGAAAGCCTTCCCAGAAGAGTTGAAGCTGTTGTAGCTGTAAAAGGTGGAACATCGTATTACACCCTATGGATTAAGAATGGAAGGTCACTCGTGTGTGTGAAGGCAGACGAGCGAATACTTTTGGCAGTATAGTGTATTTATCTGAGCAGGGTTCAGGTCCATTGTGGCTGAGTTAAAGCACTCCTGCACGGAGGAGTGGGCCAAAATCCCTGCACAGCAATGACTAAGCTCTGGGTATAGGTTGCAGTTGTTGTTGCTGCTAATGGCTCCTTATCTTCACCATGGTTTAGATAATCTGCATATTGTTTGTGGGGTTCCTCAACCACTGGGCTGTAGACCACAAGAGGGCCACGAAGCACCCTCTAGTGGTCCTTAGTGGTCCTTGCGACAATGCAGATCTGTAACAACGCAGTACGACTACAGCAGCCCTGATGTACTGTAATGCAATGTAATGTACTTTCCAATTTCGCTGCACACCCCGCAGCAATTACATTCATGTGTCAAACATTTTTGACTCATTCTCATGTCTCACAATGTCAAACCTACCCATCAAGTTTCATTCCTGTCGGTTGATTCCTACCGGGTGCAGCTATTCTTTTGTCTTTGAGTGTAAAAGGACGATCTGATCTTCCAGCTATTGCTCATAATTCTCGTAATTCATACGTGTTTCTGTGTCAGTGCCTAAGAAATAACAGCTAGCGGTATATAGGAGGGAGGACCTTGAGGTGGGAAAGGTTAAGGACTCCTGATTAAGTGTGAAAAATAGAGACATACTTTCTCACAGCACAGCGTAATTATACGGGGTAGTCATAATTGTTGTGATTGTTGTTAATGTTATGTTTGCTGTTTTTACTGCTGTTATTTAAATAGACTCAGGAGCCCTTGACTTCTGCTGCTCAGGTAGAAAGAGTATTCCTTTTAGGGTTGACAGAAAAAGTGACGTATTTGTACCAGAATGTTAGAGAGAGCGAAGACAGAAGCAGGAAGGAAAACGCGTAGGCATTAGTGGGCGTTTCATGTGATAGTGGAAACAACATCTTTGCCACCATGTCATCATTTTCTCTTCCTCTTCTTCTTCTTCTTCTCCTTCTTTCCCCTCAGGTATGCTAGCTCTGCAGGGGACAGACAAGCAGGAGCATCCATGAGGAAGGTAAATACTTCTTGCAGCTCTTCTGTCAAAGTGAAAGTTCGACAGAGAAGTGCAGTTTCCTTCCTTTCCCCAAAATGCAGTCAGTCAATCAGTCAGGACATGTTTGGTGTCTGAGATCTGCTTATTTAGGTTTACACTGAAGCTACGAGGCTACGATTGTAGGGAGAGAAAGTGGTCAGATCGGCCTGTTGCCCCCCGAGATGGCAAAATTCCTCTGGCCCAAATCTGGCCCACATTCCCCATTTCATCTGGCCCACTTGCCACATGGATTGACGGCACTGGGGCGGACTGCTCCCAATTGCAAGACGTGGACCACATACCAAATGCACATAGGGTGGCCACTTTCATAACTCCAGAAAGGAGGACACCCCATCCCCAAATGGAGGAAATCATAAAGCGGGGTGGGGGGTCTCGGACACGATACTGGAACAGGATTCAAATCATAATCTAACCTATATACCACATACATGATGCTTTACTCACCTGACTGGGTGGAATGGATGACATTCATGAGTCAGATGGGAGCTTACTAACTGACTAGCATTTAGAGGGCTGACCTGCAGTTAGCCGGTAAGCGAGCCATGTCACATGACCCTGGTAAACCAATGAAATGCAAGGCATGTCTTTTGACACGGACGTGAGCCAATGGCACACATAGTACTGTTGGCGAGTGAACATTTTAAACAGTTTATCCCGAAAAGAGGACTAATAGGCGTACGTCCAGGTGTTGTGGACAAAAATGGACATGTGGGCAGCTTCCTGAGGGTAGTGTCCTCCGATTAGTGTCCTGAGGGCAGCGTCCTGTGACCACTGATGAAGGACTAGAGGATGACCAACACTGCACTGTGCAGCAGCAGATGAGCTATCGTCTCTGACTGTCCATCTACAAGGTGGACCAGCAAGGTAGGAGCGTCTAATAGAGTGGACAGTGAGTGGACACAGTGTTTAAACACTCCAGCAGCACTGCTGTGTCTGATCCACTCACACCAGCACCACACACACTAACACACCACCACCACGTCAGTGTCACTGCAGTGCTGAGAATGATCCATCCCCCTCATCATACCTGCTCTGTGGTGGTCCTGTGGGGGTCCTGACCATTGAAGAGCAGGGTAATACAGTATACAGAGATACAGATGGACTGTACCTGTAGAACTACAGAGTGCTCCTGTATGGTCAGTGGAGATTATAGAAATATAACTAAGTGGTGGGACATAAGCTTCCATTATTAGCCCTTAGTGCTAGAACAAGCAAAGCTCAGGCACCAAACACGTCTCTGTGATGAATGTAGATCTCATCTGTGTGTGTCTCTGTGTGTTCTCTTTAGTCTGTGCATTATGCCTCCTTAAGGACCAAGACCAAGAAGAAGAACAGAGGTAGGAGAGAACCCTGAGGCTAATGTATTACTAAATTACTGTCTATTAACTGCATTAGTTTTGCTGTACCTTAACAAATAGCTGTACTGTAGTAACTGTATACCGTGACTCCACAGTCACCCGCACCGTGAGACCACTGTGTGGCTGTGTTCTGTTGTACACCCACAGTAATAAGCTGTCATTAAAATACTGATATCTCTTTGATTGTTAGATAAGAACTAATGCCACTCAGTAGCCAGTGCTGTAAATTCCCAGATGGCAAGCATATACACTATACAGTCAAAAGTACGCATTCAACCATCCACCATTCATGCATTTAGGTGTGCGCAGAGGTCACCAACTTTCTGCAGAGTCAGTCACTACAGACCTCCAAACTTCATGTGACCTTCAGATCAGCTCAAGAACAGTGTGTAGAGAGCTTCATGGATTGGGTTTCCATGGCCGAGCAGCTGCGTCCAAGCCTTACAATGCAGTGGTGTAAAGCGCCGCCACTGGACTCTAGAGCAATGGAGACGTGTTCTCTGGAGTGACCAATCACGGTTCTCCATCTGGTAATCCGATGGACGAGTCTGGGTTTGGCGGTTGCCATGAGAACGGTACTTGTCTGACATTGTGCTGAGTGTAAAGTTTGGTGGAGGGGGGATTATGGTGTGGGGGTGTTGTTAGTTCCAGTGAGAGGAACTTTTAATGCTTCAGCAGACCAAGAGACTCTGGACAATTTCACGCTCCCAACTTTGTGGGGACAGTTTGGGGACGGGCCCTTCCTGTTCCAACATGACTGCACACCAGTGCACAAAGCAAGCTCCATATAGACATGGATAAGCGAGTTTGGTGCGGAGGAACTTAACTGTCCTGACCTGGATTAGAGCAGAGACTGCGAGCCAGGCCTTCTCGTCCAACATCATTGTCTGACCTCACAAATGTGCTTCTGGAAGAATGGTCAGAAATTCCCATAAACACATTCCTAAACCTTGTGGAAAGCTTCGTTTTTGAGCTTTTGTTTTTGAGATTTGAGCTTTGTGACTTGGCGTGTTATAAAGGGTCATAAAGGGATGGACATCTTCTGTTGTCCAATTTTGGTGAACCCATGTGAACTGTAGCCTTAGTTGCTTGTTCTAAGCTGACAGGAGTGCCACCTGGAGTGGTAGGCTTCTAGGTTCAATGTGTTGTAGGTTCAGAGATGCTATTCTGCAGACCTCGGTTTTATCAAGTGGCTCTTTGAGTTGCTGGTAGCTCGAACCAGCCTGGCTATTTCCTTCGGCCATCTACCATCGACAAGGCAAAGAACTGCCGCTCACTGGATGTCTTTAATGGACCATCTCTGTTAACCCTAGAGATGGTTGTGCATGAAAATCCCAGTAGATCAGCAGTTTCTGAAATGCTCAGACCAGCTTGTCTTGCACCAGCAACCATGACATGATTAAAGTCACTTCATTCACCTTTCCTCCCCATTCCGATGCTTGGGTTGAACTTCAGCTGGTCGTCTTGACCATGTGGACATGCCTAAATAAGATATTTGCGATAATCAGAAATTGAACAGACGTACCTAATGAGTGTATGAATATGATATTCTACTGTGGAAAGTGATAAGCACTCTGGCATGCTGGTGGTAATGCACAATGTGTTCAGCGCTGTGCGGTGATGGAGTCTGTATTGTGCTGTATTATGATCCTGAGCTGTACCGTAGAGTTTGCCTGTGTGTTTGCAGGGTCTCAGAGTAACTCGAGTCGGAGGCGTATAGCCTGTAAGGACCTGGGTCATGGAGACTGCGAAGGCTGGCTGTGGAAGAAGAAGGACGACTCCGGATACTTCACTCAGAAATGGAAGAAGTACTGGTTCGTCCTCAAAGACTCCGACCTCTACTGGTACACCAACCAGAACGTAAGCGGCTGTTTCCTCCAGCGGTTCTCGAGGTCTAATTTGTTCAATTCTCCACTTACAACAGGTGTATTAAATTTAGGTGAGGCCAGCCATTCTCTGTCTCTTGCCATTTGTACTCACACACAGAGGAATTTGTCTTGCATCGCATTTAACCCATCCGTGAAGTGAAACACCCATATACACACACTCCAGTGAACACACACCCTAGGCAGCCCTATCCACGGCGCCCGGGGAGCGATTTTGGGGGGTTAGGTGCCTTGCTCAAGGGCACTTCAGTTGTTGCCGTCAGTTCAGGGAATCAAACCGGCGACTCTCCGGTGACCAGGCTGGTTGCTTAACCTCCAGCCCATGACTGCCCCATGAGATCAGCCAAGAGTCCACATTTTGCCTCTTCAGTTTAGGAGTGGAGCTTTAAAGCTAACGTTGCTAACAGACACAAGAACTCAATAGTCACCCAAATAGCACAAATCGTTTCTGTAAACATACAACCCTAAAAACTTTTACAACGCCCAGATCTTCATCAAGGTCGTGCAGATTTGAGGATACTGTGGTTTATGGCACAGTATGAACTGTCAATCAAAGCTATCACATGCTATCTCCACCTATAATATAAGAAGCTCAACGGACAAACAACGAGTCCCCTGTNCTCCTCTCCTGTTTTTCTCTCCATTCTTCTCTTGTCACTTCTTAACGTTTGTCTTTCCTCTTTCAGGTGGATGAATCGTCTGGGCTTGGCTGCTATTGGCTACACCCCTGATGACCCGGTGCCCCGTCCAGATGAAGGTGAGGAGAGGGCACAAGAGTTGTGGCATTAAAGTGCAGTTGTTCACAAATGTTATTGCAGTCCAAATTCCATGATTATTCCATTATTATTCCACTGATATTCCACTATTATTCCACCCTGTCTCAGAGACATTTTACCGTAATTCCATGATTATTTTGCTGGTATTCCAACAAATGTTTACAGATCATCCTCTGAAATTCCGCTCTCAATCAACTGCTACTCCACTGATATTCCGTTGGATTTTTTTTTCCTGATTATTCCACTGATGTTCCTTTGAAATTCTGCTATTATTCCATATTATTCCACAAAAATTCCACTGAATTTTCACAGATCATTTAATTCCCCTGCTACTCCACTGTATGGAATACAGTATTCCACTGAAATGTTCTTATTTCACTGATATTCCTCTGAAATTATAGTATTATTCCACTATTATTCCTCTTGTTTCAGTGATATTCCACTGAAATTCCACTGATCATCCTCTAAAATGATATTCTCAATCCACTGCTACTCCACTGATATTCTTCTGAAATTACATGATTATTTCACTGAGATTCCATTAAAATTCCAGTTATTCCATTCCATATTCCATTAGAATTCCCTGTTGTAATATTTGACTAACATTCCACTTATGCTCTGCTCATATTCCACTGCTAATCTTTTCATATTCCTCAACAATTTCACAAATAATCCTCTGAAATTTTATTCTCATTTCAATGCTACTTAATTGATATTCCACTAAAATTCCATGCTTATTCCACTGACATTTCATGAAAAATTACAATATTATTCCATTGATATTTCACTTAAATTCTACTATGATCATATCCATATTCAACTTACATTTCACTTATGTTCTGCTCAGATTCCACTGCTAATCTTCCACCGATATTCCACTAAAATTTCACGAATAATCCTCTGAAATCTCATTCTGATTCTACTGCTACTCCACTGATATTCCCCTGAAATTCCATGATTATTCCACTGATATTCCATTACAGTTACAATATTATTCCACTGACATTCTGCTTACATTTGACTGTGATTCTATCCATATTCCACTAACATGTTCTGCTGATATTCATTCTTATAATGAGTTCTTATAATGATCTTCTGTAATCCACTGCTATTATACTGGAATGCTGCCGGTATTCCACTAATATGCTGCCAACGTTCCACCAGTATTTCACTGGTCTTTTGAACTAATGCCAAATGTCCTTTTATACCACATTTTATACCTCATAACATAATTAAGTAGAGTAACGGGGAATGGAGGAAATGGGCTTCCTTGATGTAAGGGTGTAATTCTTCCAGATTATTGGAGCGAGAGTGATCAGGAGGAGATGGATGGCTCCATGACGCTCAAACAGGAACCAACCTACCATCGCAACCCATCTGTGAGTCCTCCTTCTGTCTTTTCCTCTCTTTCTCTCTGTTGACCTGTCTCTTTGTCACTCTTGTGTTATGTGTTATCGGTAGGTGTTAACAGTGTGTTACAGAACCCACCAAGACCACCGACCCTGCTAATTGATTGCTGATCATTGGTACTGATGAACATCCTATTCTGTGGCTTTGCAGGCGAGTTCATCCAGCCCGTTTGCTGAGCGACACTTCTCCAGTGGCTCCACCTTCTCCCACTCATCCGCTGAGGACTCGCACTCGTCCTGTCGCTCCACCCATCGCGAGCGCCGCTCCTGGCAGGACCTGATTGAGACGCCGGTGGGCAGCTCAGGGCTTCATTACCTCCAGACGGTAGGGGCCGGTGCAGTAGGGGAGGGACGGAGCATGCCGCTGTCACCTGAAAGGCTCCGGCAGGCCACTCTTCCAGCCCGGCGACGGCGGTGCCCACCTGAACGCGACGGTCCTTTTCCACTCACGGACAGCGAAGAGCCCCGACCCCGGCACAACCACACTCACAAACAGAGGAGCCAGAGCCTCCCTCGGAACCGGGGTGTCCTGCACACGCACACTGGGCATGTGCATGGCCACGGGACGCTCCGGCCCCGAACACGCCTCCACGAGGAGGAGGATGAAGAGGAGGATGAGGAGGGTGCGCATGAAGCTCAGCAGCTGGACCCGCTGGAGGAGCTTTACCGCTCTCTGGAGCAGGCCAGCGTCTCCGCCTTCGGTCACCAGAGGCCCTCCACGCGGCAGGAGTTCAGGCGCTCATTCGTCAAGCGCTGCAATGACCCGGCCACCAACGACAGGCTCCACCGCATACGGGCGCTGCGCTCCACACTGAAGGTATGTGGAACAGGAAACCTCCAACTATCAGGTTTCTTGACTGCCCCTTTAATTAAACACAAACAATCAGAGCTTCCAAAAAATGTTCCACGTGTTACGAGACAGGACGGGCCGGGACTAGCTGGTTAGCATGCTAGCTTCTTCAGTAGATATCTCTGCACCTAGAATACGCCGTCAGGGCAGCAGAGCCACTTCTTCATCCTCTCATGTTGGACTGATCCCACTCCTACAGCTCTATGGCGACTCACTATCACCTCTTCAGGTACACAGTGGTATTACGAGACAGAACGAGCCAGGGCTAGCTGGTTAGCATGCTAACTTTAGTAGGTACACATCTTATATAGATGTCTTTGACACACTGTCAAATCTGTTATGTCTTCACACTCTGTTAAAAAAAAAAAATTCATTCATTTTGGAATTTTCACTTGGACAAACTATATCATTCAACCAGGGGTGTCAAATCCTTTGCATACTTTTGGAGCCCTCCAAGACCCTCCAAACTCCCAGCTGCATAAGGCTGGATTTGTGGGAGGAGCACAGATATGGTAGCTGATGCGTAAAGGTGATTTCTGATAACATTCCTTTCTTCATCTTTCTCCAAGGCTAAAGAAGGAGACCTGGCTGCCATCGGGCAGGTGCTGGACGACCCCTGCCTGACCTCGCGCAAGTTTCGGGAGTGGAAGCAGAGGAACCACGAGCTCTTCCTGGATATCTGCGAGTTTAGCACCGCTCCTCTGGAACCGCCCACCGACCCCAACGACCTCTCGCCTCTCTCCCCGACACTGTTGATGCACACGCACTCCTTTATAGAGACCCACGTCTGAAACGCACATGCACACAGCCGCTTTATAAAGAGACATATCTGAACCATGCATACGCAAAAAAAAATAAAACTGCTTATTTACATTCCAGGCAAAAACGGCCACTAAGTATCAGAAGATGAACCGAAAATGACCCAGAAAAAAAAAAAACATATTCGGTGTGTCCACTCTTTACTGCCATGCACCTACGCCCTCTTCCGTCCACCCAAATATCTCTTATAAGACGTGGCGTGTTCTGAATATCGTGATATTATGTTTTGTGATACTGTATTAATTCACGTGTTTAAACCCACCGGCCACTAGATGGCAGCGTATTTCACCCTTTACATTTTCATTTATGGCATTTATCCAGAGCAACCTACAACCATGCCTAGTGTTCCGTCGGAGAAGGTTTCCTAGCTAGAACAAGAAGGTTAGAGTCTAAACCTCACCTTGAGCTCAGACGCTGCTCGAACAAGGGCCAGTGCTAATATCTAGAACGAAGAATACAGAGTTATATGAAGTTATATACAGAATAGGGGCATTACCTTGCAAAGCCAGAAGACCAGTAGACACGTCCACTCCAACATTAAGAAAGTAGAATAAAGGTGCACCGCTAATATTAGCATTAGCAAGCCTTCAAAAACCTGCATATAGTGGTGTGTTTTTTATGGCTAGGACAGTTTCCTTAAAATGATATTCAAAATGTCACGATATTTTAATAAATCACGATATATTGCCTTGGTTACAGTATCGCAGTATGTATATATGTTGAATCGTAAGCCCTGTATTATAGACCTAGCTCTATATACACAGTCAAGTCACATCATTGTGACCAATATCCAGAGTTAACCGTGTGTGCAGCACGGACAGCGGCTAGAAGGTCTGGGACTGGTGACTCAATAAGGTCCTGCTGGTTGTCAAAGGTATCTGGAGCCATGCTGACTGCAGTGCGTCGCACAGCTGCTGGAGGGTCCATAGAGCGAACGTGATGATCGAGGTGGTCCCACAGATGCTCAGTTGAGTTCAAGTCTGGGGAATCAGGGAGCCAGGGTAGAACTTGGAAGTCTTGGCCATGCTCTTCCAACTAATGTGGGACATTTCAGGAAGACGGTCAGCATGTATGGGTGTATGTGTGCATGGACGAGTCGCATTATTTTGACCACTTCCTGCTGAAGGAAGTCACGTGTTGTGACCTGGCTTGGTGGGTATATAAGGTGTGTGATAGACTGTGTATTTGGGTATGAATCCATCCATCACGTACAGCAGGGCAATGCGACATGTGACACAGCTAGAAATGCCCGACACTGGTTGGAAGAACATGACCAAGACTTCCAAGTACTACCCTGGCCCCGTAATTCCCCAGACTTGAACCCATTTGAGCACCTGTGGGACCACCTCGATCGTCGTGTTTGGCCTACGGATCCTCATCCATACTCCCTCCAGCAGCTGTGGGATGGCACTACAGTCAGTCCGTGCAGCACACGCCGGTTACTCTGGTTATTAGCTGGTGGTCATAATAATGTGACTCGACTGCGTAGTACTGAGAAAGAGTTTGAGCCAAGTCTAGCCGTACCGTTAGAACCCATTTTTGGTGCTATGCAGAACCATAAGGGTTCTTCATGAATCATATGCAACTGGTTTTCTGCCATTGAGAAGAACCCTTTAACCATGCCAAGAACCACTTTTGCATTCAGATGTTCTTGGAGTGTTTGATGTAGAACCACTACCTTTACTAAAATAGATACTAGATTAAACTCCTAAATTAAACTCCTAACAACCACCTGGAAGACCCAGCAACACTGTCCTCATCAGATAAGCAGCACTTTCATTTCTGATAGAGAGGAGAACATCAAGCTCCACGCTGGCATGAAGGTCCGAGAACATCCACAGGTGATACTGTCCATCCTTCTTCCACTGTGAGACACCTCAACGCTATGGAGGTCTGAAAGGAGGTGTAGCTGTTCAAGAAGCTCCTCACTGAGAAAAGGAGACACACACCATGTTCTCAGAACTATGGAGACTGACCATCCCAGAGTCCAGAACCTCAGCACCACTGAATGTTTTTGTTGGAAGCAGAACATGCTAAACCAACTTCCAAGACTGAACTTTGGAGGTGTGTCCTGAAAGTGAGTCTCCTGAGAAGAACGGAAGCTGGAATGACGGTAAAGAGTGGACACACCAAACCCTCAAACACCTGATATTATATTTAGCTCTTGAGACTTCTGGGTCATTTTCGGTTCTACATGTTCTCTGCTTTTTATGAACAACTTCTACTTAATGGCTGTTTTGGAGCTGGAACCGGAAGGATGGTCTCAGCGCTGTACCCTTCCTTCTCAGTGCTGCACACCTCGTTCGCAAATGCTCATGACCTGAAGGACAGAATCGCGTAGGGTTTCTCGGAGAAGAAAACCACACGGCACGTGAACTAAACACTGTGGAATCCAACGCCCCCTTCCTCCCCCCTTACCCGCCCCATCCCCAGAACCCTTTGATAGGTTATCTGACCCTTTCTGCCTCGCCCTTGACCATAACTGACCACTATGTGAGCCAGAGCACTGTAAAATAACTCCTAAGGCATTTTGCAAAGACTCTAGATCCCTGTCGCGTCTCCCTTCGCTGGCTCCGTGCAGGCGGGTGCACCTGGGGCACCTGAAGCGACCGCTCGCTCCATCCGTCCTGGGTTTTTTTAACTGGCCACTATATAACTATAACCACACCATGCAAAACGAGACGCATCACCTTTTTCCTTTTTTCTTCCTGGAAGCACTTCTTTCCGCTTTCCTGTGTGGATTATTTTGATTGTTTGTTTGTTTGTTTGTTTGTTCGATTGTTTGTTTATCTCCTTCCCTCCGAATGCTGCAGGAAGAGCGCTCATGTAGCCATGGGCAACGGGCTTCATTCTGTTACCAAGCAACACCGCCCTACTGTGTTAACTCTGTGCAACACTCAGAGCAAGTGTGCGAATGTGAGTGAGCGAGTGAGCGAGCGAGATAGGGAAAGACAGAGAGAGAGAGAAAGAGAGAGAGAGAATGAAAGACTGGGAGAAGACTGACATATTTCCTGTGCATTTTGGATGTAGGAATGGCGGAATCTCACGGCAGCCGATGCGGCGCCTGTAATCTGAATGGTACTCGGGTTCTTTAGAGTATTTAGAGTATAGCTAAACTCCTGCATGGTCTAACGATATATTAACATAGTGCCGAATCGGGCCGATAAAGTATGTATATAAGACAATATTCTTTGCCTAGCTGCATCCTCTGTTCGGAAACTGTGAACTTTAATTGTGAATGCAATCTTCTGGCGCTGCAAAGACAGAAGCTTTCTACTTCTATATTCTTTTTGTTTTTATAAAAAACAAACCAAAAAAAACTAAAAAGAAAGGAAAGAAAAAAAGAAACATACAAGAAAAAAAAAAAGCTTTGCTTATCTGGTATTCTGACTGTTTTTTGCTCGGGGTCAGCCCGGCGCGGCTGGCTATTACCTCTTAAGCTATGGGTTACATTCAGGTCGGCCAAATGATAATTTATTTATTTTTGTTCTTTCTTGTCGTATGCACTTCCTGCGTCGGACACGGATGGGAATTTTGAAAATTTCTGAATCAAAATTCCAGACTAACGTCCAAATCTGAGGTTTTGCGCGTTCGCAAGCTTTACTGCAGCCTGACAGGTTTATGTTCAACCCTTAGAAGTCCAGAAGTCGCTAGACTATTTACATTGTACTGTACTGAGAAGTTCGGACACTTCTCAATACAATATATTGTAGAAAATAAGTAAACACACCATGTACAACTTGAAATTTTTCCTGCAAATTTTAACACACAATTTCTATTTGTTACATGTAATAAAGGTATAATTACACACTATAATAATAATTACATAAATACATACAATTGTATTGAGATGTTTGGGCACTCTGGGTGAAAATAAGTAAACACACCATTTAGACCTAAAATATTCTTTTTTTTGCTACTTTTAACACCGAATTTATATTTATTACACGAGCCCAAACCCTCTCACCTCCCCACCTCCCGTTACTAAATGGCTGGAAGCAAATAAACTATTAAAAAAGCAAGATGGCCGCAGCCATCCAAAACCAGCCCGGGACGGAACAGCTGTCCTCTTTCTCTGGGTGGCTAGGATGATCCTCCTGCTCCCGCATCATTGTAAGCGATGCCAGCCAACGTGCTCATTTGTTATCCGATGGACTAGGATTAGCAGTTAGCATTCTCCAAGACGTGCTGGAGAGACAACCCAAACGTGAAACGCGCTGGTGTCATTTCAGGGAGATTTGTGGGGGTAGGGTCATGGTCCTGGACCACACAGGAACCTCTACAACCCCATGCCAAGATGTCTGGCCTGCAGTGTTAACAAACATGGCGGCCAAACATGCTTATATGTAGAGCACGAGATATGAAAATGATAATCTGCACTTTCCGCAGCTCTTTCCACGAGATGTGAGTCAGGAAGGATACCTACACCACTGCTGTCAGTGATCGTTACGACTTCTAAGGGTGAACACGAGGAGTTGGTTTGTGGCCTGAGGAGAGGAACCGGAGCTTGACGTTTGGCATGTTTTCCGGACAGCGTTCTCGTGTTCCGTTCTATTCCCATTACTTCCGTTACTTTAGGTCGTGAATAGGACTGTGGTGGGATGTACTTTCATTGAGTAGAATGTAACTATTTTTTAACGGTCTGTAAATTGTACAGCGGATCAGCAACAAACCGCACCCCCCTCACCCCCCCACATCGTTTTTGTCTTGATTGCCCTGGTGTACAATGTTCCAGTTCTCGAATCTGAGTGAGTGAGTGAGTGAGTGAGTGTGTGTTTGGGCGTGTGGGCTTCACTGTGTTCTCGGCGCGTGGTCTCTGTTCCTCGGCCGTGCTGAGTGGAGTGCAGGTTGCACTGAAACTTTTAAAACAGAAATTGTTACTATTATTATTTTTTTCTCTCCTGAAATCCATGTGACACTTCCTGCCCTTCCCTGCACTCCACAAGCGATCATCTCACTCCACTGCAGGCTCCTTTTTTTCCTATATATACATATATAAATATAAATATATATATATGATAAAGACTGTAAAATGTAAAACAAATAAATTAAGTTCTCTGCACTTATGAGGCTGCGTCCTGATTTCAGCAAGCAAATAATCTGTTACAGATTCGGATTCACTTTGTAAAAGTACATATATGCCAATCGTCAAAGGAATAGCTGCACCCTGAAGGAATCAACCGACATGAATGAAACTTGGTGCTGCGCTTGTGACGTAAGCAGTGAGCAGTGATGTCCTCCATGAGTCATCCTGTTAGTGCAGCACCATTGGCAGACGGCTGCACCACGCAGGACTACATGCACACAGACCGTTACCACGACTGTCCTTAACACCACGTCACCGTCACCAAAGACTGCAATGGTGTCGTGCCAGACTGTCATGGAGTGACTCAGAACGGCAGCGGGTCATCTTCAGTGACGAGTCCCGCTTTTGTCTTGGTGGAGACGACCAACGAATCTGTGTGTGGAGGCACCGTGGTCAGCACCAAGATGAACGGTTTGATGTCACACGTCACACGTCCAGAAGACCTGGTGTTCCTTCACCTCCACCCCTACCGCACCATCTGCAGGAACTGTGTGAGGATTTTCAAGCTGCATGGGATGGATTATCACAGGACACCATTAGGAACCTCTACAGCTCCATGCCGAGACGTCTGGCATGTTGGGTTAGCAAACACGGCGGCCCGATGCCATACTGAGAGACAGACTTCTGTATGTGTAGCTCAATAAATATTGATCATATCAGTCTAAATTTATCATCAGTTATTGATCCTGGTAACCTTTATCTTCCTTCCCAACACACCTGCAATCCCACACCTCCTTCTGGGTGCAGCTGTTCTTTTGATGATGGGTGTAGTTTACTGACATAATAACATGTTTGAATGTCCCTTATTGAGAACTTTATTAGGAACGCCTACTCGTATCTGCCCTCATTGGTGAAACAGATGGACTACAGTCTGTAACTGTAGAACTGCAGAGTGCTCCTATATGGTCAGTGAAGCTAGAAACTAAGAGGTGTACCTAATGAAGTGCTCAGTGTGTGTACATAATGTCATATTTCACATTTCAATGACATTTGAACATAACATAAAGAAAATAAGCACACCGGACCAAAAAACTAGTCCCCTGTGACTGAACGATACCTAGTAGCATGTAACACCTCCACCAGCACCAATAACAGCTGTGATTGGATTTGGCATGGACTGGACAAGTTTCTGGATGTAGACCACATCAATGTTCAGACACTCGGTTGCAGATTTAGTCGATGCCTTCCCTGGCACAATTCCGAGGAGAATTTCCTGTAGACTGGGATTTTAACCACTTCTGGTAGACCTGTATGAGCGTACGCTTCCACACACCTGCAGATTCAGCTACTTCCTTCACACTATGGTCTTTGGCACGCCCAAATACAGTCACCCCTTTTAGCCAATCATTAACATCTGCTCTGGAGCCATTTTCCACACATGGAACGAGACATTCCCTGCACTGTAGCACCTCTTCCCAATCTATGGATCCCGTCCCTCACAACCTGCAGGGGTTTATAGCCCCATCATCCTCGTGCAGCAGCGCCATCTGCAGGAGCCTGAAGTTACTATCACCATAAACACACAAGGGGACTCATTTATTGTCTGGTGAGCTTCTATATTTAATACACACTGTAAATATTATATACAGTGTAGCATGTAGTGTATATAGTGATGTATGTGTGCTCAGCTTTGATTTAAGGGCTTTGCATTGACAGTCACAGTCATTTTTAACATAGGCCCTCCATTTTCACAGGCTTGAAAGTAACAGGACATTTGACTGACAGACAGTTATATGGGTTTTTGATTAGTAGCAGTGTTATTTATGTCACGTATAGTAAGAAATCTGCTGCAATACAGTGTCAATACATTCCTAAACAGAAACAATACGTAATAAGAAATGATGTGTGTATGTCACAGCATATGTTGTCAGTACTATTGATATTATGAAATGCAGATTTTTTTTGGACAGAATATTCGCTGAGGCTCTGCACATTGCTACACAAAGACCACAGTCGTCATTATTATGAATATGATGATGAGCGATTAATTAGACGATTATTAAATGGAAGGTAAATTACATTATGGCTATAAACTGAGGCTCTCTTGCAGATTTGGATTATCATTGTCATCATCCCCAATATTACAATGATAATATAAATGAATAAACAAAATATATAAGATATGATGATGAAGATGATGATGATTATTATTACTATCATTTCTACAATTATTATGGGTAAAGTACATTGATAAAATGTAAAATTATTTTCAAATAAAAGCAAATATGTATTATTATTATTATTATTATTATTATTATTATTATTATTATTATTGGTAAAGTTAAGCACATTGATAAAATTCCAAATCTTGTTCAAATAAAAGCAAATATTTATTATTATTATTATTGGTAGTAGTATTGGTATCATTATTGAAAAAGTACATGGATAAAATTCCAAATTTTTTACAAATCACAATATTATCATCATTATTATTATTATTATTATTTTTTTATAGGTAAAGTACATCAATAAATTTCAAATTGTTTTACAAATAAAAATAAATGATTGCAATAATAATTATTATTAATATTTTTATTTTATTGTTCTTATGGGTAAATTACATTGTAAAGTAGAGTCAAAATCTTTTTCAAATAAAAGCAAATATGTATTATTGTTATTTTTATTTATTTATTTTTTAAATATTACTAATTGGGTTAGTCAGTGTTGGGCTTTTCACCTCGCTGAACTTGTTTGTCCCCGCTTGCTCCCCGTAGAGACCACAGAAGTGGGCGGAGCCGACATGGCGGCGAAGGTGAGTACCTCCTCCCAGCTCAGCACACTGTAATCTGCTAACACTGATCCAGCAGCGCTGAGAACCGCAGCTCGCTAAAGCGCATCACGGCTCATTAAAGCGACCACCTTAATAACGGTGGGGGACGCGGCGCGCGCGCTCTGTGCGGCTCCTTTAAGGACACGCGGCGGTGTGTTTGTGCACGCGGCTCTTAAAGGGGTCGCAGAGTAGTGGGGGGAGGGGGCGGGGCAGGGCAGGACTGGGAGAGTTGGAAGTTAAGTCAGCCACAGTTACGGGTATCACAGCAGACCAGCTGCCACTAGCACTGGCTGCTCAGCTCAGTCAGCTCAACATGCAGAGAAGATCCGCCCAACTCAGAGTCAGCCAAAATTCAGAGCAGCCCAAAACAACACTACAGGTGTAATCAGCACCTCCAAGGCTTTCACCTGGTTATGATCCAGTAGATCAGGTTTTCACACGGAACAAATGGCGGATATTTTTTGAGGCCATGTTATGTCACCTCCTCACGTTGGAGCCCAGGTGTTTATATTTACGTTCTAAGAGACGCTCTGTGGTGACGGGTTCCTTAATCTGAGGAGGTCTGAGAGGTTCAGTATTTCAGGGGTGACATGATGAGATGGATGAGGGTCAGCTTGGAGGTCATAGTTGGAGTGCCAACTTAAAACCCGGTCGGGTGTGTATTTCACAGCTGGAGGGCGTGGACCTCGGTGGCTCTTAAACAGGGAACTTTTCCTTTTCGAGTCTGGTTCCTCTCTGTGGTTCTTCATCAGGTTCTTGAAGAGTTTCTCTTCCTAAATCTTGGTTGCTCTTTTAGACTTTTTTGACCAAGACCCTTCAGCTGGTTCCGTTCAGGCTTCTTAGAACCTTGGTGTTACTTTTCCTATTCAGGAAAGTAACCTGCGGTTGCACCAGGACCTCAAAGGATATGTCATCAACAGGGGGCGCTGCACAGCGGTAGTGAACAGTAGTACCAAGATAGCGGCGCGTATAGATGACCTGTGAGTGTTTGGGCTGTTGCTACAGATGTTTGTTTATATCCCGAAAGCAGCACGGATCAACTACTGGAGATAAGAAGACATAGAAGAGGGTCTCCAGCAGAACCACTAGGTGGCGTCATTATTGCCTTCTCTTTCCTCAACAACTGACACGCCCACAGATGTCGTCACAGTTCATGCTGAAGAACCTTCTATTCTTTGGTTACAGCGGGGAACAAACTATTTGGGGTCCGAACTTCTTTATTTTTGCTGGAAATGTGCTGAGCGGTTAAAATTAGGTGCGCTAACCAAAACAGAACCCGTTCTTCCAGAGGTTCTTATCAGTGGTTCTTCCTAATGCTCTTTTCAGTCTTGGTTCCTCTCAGTGGTTCTTCCTCATGTTCCTAGAGAGTTTTTCCTTTTGATTATTGGTTCCTCCTTCTATGCTGTGGTGTGCTGGGAGGAAGCATTAAGAAGAGAGACGAGATGCGACTGGACAAGCTGGTCAGGCGAGCGGGGTCAGTCGTCGGTGCGGAGCTGGACTCTGTGGTGATGGTGGCAGAGAGAAGGACACTACACAAACTGTTCTCCATTATGGATGATGATGGGCTCCCACTGCACACCATCATCATGGACAAAAGGAGCAAGTTCAGTGGCAGGCTGCTGTCACAGAGCTGCTCTACAGACAGACTCAGGAGATCCTTTGTCCCGAGAGCCATCAGGCTCTTCAGCTCCTCCCAGTGGGGCCGGAAGAGGGAAGAGAGATGAGGACTGAATCTCATGTTAAACCAGAGGTTTATTAATTTGCACTACTGACACTTTACTGTATATCCTGTTCATCTGCACTCCTGGACACTCTAGACATGTTACTGTATATCCTGTTCATCTGCACTCCTGGACACTCCAGACACTTTACTGTACATCCTGTTCATCTGCACTCCTGGACACTCTAGACATGTTACTGTATA
>CM067496.1:24464000-24486952 GCA_034552555.1 Semaprochilodus insignis
CTGTCCTTACAGACAATAACCTGCTTGTTGTATATGTGAATAAAAGATTCTCTATTTGTGTTCTTCGACGTATACATTCTACTCAGCCTGTAACAGTTACAGAAGAGTATAACACCATTCCTGCTTCTAGCTGCCTCACACTCAATACTGTCCTATTCTGAAATCTCTAACGGGGTCTAATTGGACTTCTAGACCTCTTTTATAATACCTGTGTTTGGGTTGTAAGCTCCTCCGATGTTTGTGTTAACGTTGGGGAAGACCAGATCAGATGTAACACTCAGGGGTCCCACCGTATTAGGCAAAGATGCTGAAAACGCCACCTTTGGATGCTCTGAAGAGGCATAAAAAGAAAAATCAGTATCATTTACTAACAGGGAACATCAGAAAGCAAATGGGCATTTATTAGCAGCACCAAAGAACTGACGAACAGCTTACCTAAGACCTTCTTCTTCAGACTCTTCACATCATCCTCACTGCTACTCAGTCTCCCCTTCAAAGCTGTTTAGTTCAATTAAAAAAGAACAGAATATATTTATTGCCCTTTTTAAGGTGGATTAGTTTTACCTGGGAGGAGTGCTGTAATCTGATTGATTACTGATGAGATCCGTTACAGTAGTTCTCTTTGAATTAACCTCACTAGAACATAATAGCAAAACCTTGTAACAGACTGTGTCAGTCTTTTTTTGGTGAAGACAAAGCTAACCACTAAAATGTAGACCAACTTGGCAAAGTTCTTTTAATCATGGCAAAGGACTGTTGTAATGTATTGTGTTGTAGGTGAGGGCTATTTAGGAGAAAGAGAAAAATCAAATTTCTTGAAAGACCTTTAACAAGACAATGTGATTGCTATCTGGTTTAGCAGCATTGTGTAAACTGAATTAGCTACTTTACTAATCTAATGCTGTTCTTTCTTCTATTAACCGGACGTTAGGCTGGCTTCACATGGTAACCTGTCATGCAACTAGCTGCATGTTGTGAGTTGCATGCAACATTATTTCTGTGCAACTTGACAGTCACACTGCAACAAAAAATTACATGCAAAACATTAAAAAATTTAGAAGCTCATATTTGTGTTACCCCATATCATTCTTCCTGTAAAGGATGGGCGTAGGTTTGAATGGAATTGGATAGAATTGTCCCTACTAGTACGAACTTGTTCACATTATCGTGGAAGTAAAGGAGTTATAAATATGCAGACTGCATGAACCTGAAATAAAAACAAATGTACTGACAAAATACATACAAACATGTGATTAACTTGGGGTCACATTTCTGCCAGAGGGCCATTTTAAATACTGCGTAATTCATAATTACGACCTCACCAGGAACCCTGAAGACACACCTGTTTTCTCATCAGCCTATTCAAGTTCTCTAGCCTGCTATGTTTCCTGCAGTACATATAAGATCATTCATTAATGGTGATACTTTCATGGGATTTCTAGACTGAAATTTAACATAATTTAATATTTCCACCCAGTTTATGTTCCCTCCTGCTAGAAATTGGACTGCTAGCCTACTATGGATTCACTCCAAAAATAACGCAAATGAGATTTGGAGTGTGCTCAAATATTGGTAGGGACATGTCTCTACTGGCCATATGCAAACGTACGCCCATGTGTCCAGGCTATGCCACTTTGAATATATGGGATATCTGGGATTATGATGTTATTCTGTATAAACCAACCAATCAAAACTAATCCAGTTTTAGTAGGGCTCTGGTATACTGGATTATCACCAAGACAGTTCCACCAGTCAGTGACGTTCTGTATCCACACTGCAGTGATTTACCTGTATTCTCCTTCTGCAGGGCATTCAGTGCAGCTTTTACCCCTGTTTGTGGAGATACGACATACGAGGAATATTACAATCACAATGAACCACAAAATAGCCAAACTAAGAACGATTTGGACATGGATTCACCTGCATTTTCCCTCTTCAGGTTCTGAACTTCACCCTCACTGCCTGCTAGTGCAGTTTGTATCCCTGTTTGTGGAAATACAAGGGACAAGGAATGTTAATCAGAATTAATCATTGAATAAACAAACTATACACGTCTTGAACATGGATTCTTCTGCATTTTCCTTCTTCCAACTTCACCCTCACTGGCTGCTAGTTTGGTCTTTGTAGCAGACATTTCTTGGGCTTGTGCTAAACACATGAAGCAAACCAAATTACACTCCCAAACAGTGCATCACATCACAGTGTCTGTACTTTACTAGTCCCATTACCTGAAAGCTCTTTCTTCAGGTTCTCCATGTTACTCTGGACTTCTTTGGTCTCTTTGATCTGTTTGGTCATTTTGGTCTTCAGGGCTGCCAAAGAATTGTCAAGAGTTCTCCATCAACCTCAAAGCATGAAGTAAGATGACCTGAAATTCTAAAAGCCTCTGACTGTAGACGGTAAATGTGGAACTGTTCTTATGTAGGATGTGCTGGTAAGAACATTTAAAAGACTGAATTGTACCTTTGTTCTCCTTTTCCATGTATTTCATTTCAGTCTTCAGCTCAACCAACGAGGTTCCCACCTGATACATAATGTCTCTCAGATGCTTCAGTTCGTCTGAGGGTTTCAGAGCATCAGCAGCTTCAGTCTCCGGCAGGCTGTTCTGCAACAGCACCAGCAGCTCCAAAGCAACAACAGCAGTTCTCTTCATCTTCACTGGTGTGTTCTCCCTCCTCAGAGTCTGTTTCTTTTGGTTCTTTCCTCTTTTTACACACCTCCTCCCATCACCAGTACACATGGTGATGACACTTCACCTCCTCACTCTGTCTTTTACCAAATAAGGCGGTGATTTTTTGTGGCAGCTTGTTTGTTCCTGAAGGTGGTTCTTTAAAATGCTCCACCAGTTGTGGCTCTTCTAAACACCCATAACAACATATAACTATGTTTGCTCGTCTTATGTAAGTCAAACCCCTCATATTTCTCTTTACCTGTGTTGTTCATTTCATTTCCAGGAAAAACGGCCTTTAAGTTGAACATCACTCAACATCAAACAGATCCTTTCAATCATGACGAGGTGGAGAGGTGTTCAAGACGATGTGAGTTACAAGATGATTAGAAAGACCTGCTTCACTCACCTTCTCCACTGCCGTCCACAGATCATTCGGCATTTCCCAACATTACCCAAGAAGACTTCAAAGCGTTTGAACTCAAGTCTGAATTTTACTTAAAGTTTTTGTATTTTGCAATTTCTTTTTAAAATGTCATTTGTTATGGTTTTCCTCATTTAAGAAAATAAATAGAATAAACATGTTAAAAAACAAATCAAAATATCACTGCCATATACACTCACTGGGCTCTTTATTAGGTACACCTCCTGTCATCTACACTCACTATCCATTCTATCAGCTGCGCTGACCATATAGTATACTTTATTTCCCTGTTCTTCAATGGTCAGGACCCCCACAGGACCACCACAGAGCAGGTATTATGTGGATGGTGGGTCTTTCTCAGCACTGCAGTGACACTGACGTGGTGCTGGTGTGAGTGGATCAGACACAGCAGTGCTGCTGGAGTGTTTACACACTGTGTCCACTCATTGTCCACTCTGTTAGACACCCCTACCTTGCTGGTCCACCTTGTAGATGCATAGTCAGACAGTAAAGTCAGATACAGTGCAGGTGTACCAGTGGCCATTGAGTGTATGTGAGCAATTCTTTATGACTGCCAGTGTATAGGACATGTTTCCACAGGGACGTAAATATGAAGATGCTACAGTGAAAGATATGTTTCAAAAGAACATACTAATATATTTCTCGTCAAGCCATTTGAGCCACTTGAGATCCACTAGTTGAGGTTTAAGGTAGTGTGCTGGATCCAACATGCAGCCCGCGCAGAAACATTGCTCACAACCTCACTGTAAATGGATGGAGCTAAATTGATGTAGGCCAAAGAAGTGTATATGTAAGGGTTCAGGCGGTGCCGCCTGCTGCCAGCAGAGACGACTACAGCACAGAACTCAACCCCCAGAATAAACCAGGCTGATCACACAACAAGCTGCACCTGATGCGCAGGCTATATAAGCCTCCTCCAAACAGCCGTTAACCGCTACACCTTTGTAGAGGGGTAGCCGGTGATGGTATTAGCAAAACATAAAAAATAAATAAATAAAAAGAAAAGAAAACACGTGGGTCAAACTGAACAAGAGAAAACAAAGAGAAACGTGAAGACCCAGAAAAGAAAAGATATCCCCTTTCTGTTTGACCCTTGCCTGGGTGTTTCTGTTCTTCTATCAAAATTCCCTTTTGTTTGAGCACACCACCGTTGGCGTCTCCTTCGTTTGAGCTTCCCGCCTTTTCCTGATAACTGAGGAAATACGCCAGCCTAAGAGAATTTGTCGTAACTTGGAGCGCTTATGGAGGAAAACAAACTGCAGGTCCACGGTGATATTCTCAAAGAGCAGACCTCCACCTACAATACTGCTATGAAAATATCCAGACAGTCATACGTCTCTGGTGTAATTAACAAACACAAAGATAATAAGTCCTCTTTTCCACCATAGACTGACTAATTAATCCTAATGTCTCTGCTAACGGGTCTTATGCGGACTTGTCTTCTCAAACCTGCGAAGAGTTTGAAATTCATTTTCAAAATAAAATAGCACTGATAAGACAGAGCATCACTCAGCAAGCCGGAGCAAGTTCCAATAACCTTCCTGACACGCCATCTACATCAGTAATGACCTCTTTCTCTATTATCAGTTATCAGGATCTTACAGCTGTTATAAACACATCAGGTTCATCCACATCCTGTGATCCATCAGGTGATCCTGATCCTGTTCCTACTTCATTCTTTAAGATGGTGTCTGACTGTGTTCAGAATGAGGTCTTAACCATGGTCAGCAGTTCTCTGTGTACAGGTGTTTCTCCAGACACAGGTAAGACTGCTTTGGTAAAGCTTCTACTAAAGAAAAGTAACATGGATCCAACTGTTCTAAATAATTCTAGACAAATTCAAACCCCCCGTTCTTGAAGTAAAGTCTTTGAAAAATTGTTTTCAAGCAATTAAATACTTATCTAATGTCCAACAAGTTATATGAGAAGTTTCAGTCATGTTTTCGTTCAAACGATAGTACTGAGACAGCATCGCCGATATACAGAATCCTTCTGTTCTGGTCTTATTGGACCTTAGTGCAGCCTTTGATACTGTGGATCACAAGATTCTAATCCACCTTCTTGAATACTGGGTCGGCCTCTCTGGCTCAGTTTTAGAATGGTTTAAATCATATCTAACAAAAAGACTTTGAGAAAGCACTCATCAAAAAAATAGTACTTCTTGTGGAGTACCACAGGGGTCCGTTTTAGGGCCTCTGCAGTTCTCTTTGTACATGTTCCCTCTGGGTGATGTCATTAGGAAACATGATGTTCACTCTCATAGCTATGATGATGACACACAGTTCTATATCTCCATTCCTTTGGATAATCTAGACTCGGTAGAAAGACTTAGAAGCTGTGTGTCACATATTTCTCAGTGGAGTCACAGAAACTTCTGCAACTAAATGAAGAAAAAAACGGAAAAAATGGAAAAAAACAGAGAACAGTGCTTTATGACAAACTTGGTTCTTTAGCTACTAATATAAAACCTGAGATATGAAACCTGGGTGTGATCTTAGACTCTAGTTTTATCCTGCATTTAAATGCAGTCACTAAAACAGCTTCTTATCATTTAAGAAATACTGAAACTAAAGTTCAGCCTTTTTTGTCTCCGAGCGATGCAAAGAAACTCGTTCATGCGTTTGTTCCAGCAGAATTGATTACTGTAATGCTCTCCTTACTGGGGTACCTAAGAGAACCGTCTATCCCCTGCAGCTCGTACAGAACGCAGCAGCTCGGATCCTAACAGACCCTAAACACAGAGCTCATATCACTCCTGTTTTGAAAGAGCTGCACTGGCGACCTATTAATATGAGAAAGTTCTGCTACTGGTATGTAAGGCTCTAAATAATCCATCACCTGCTTACATCACAGAACATCTCTCTGTTTATGTTCCAAATCGTGATCTTAGATCTACAGGTGTTGGCCTTCTACTAATACCTTCTGTAAAATACAGAAAACGTGGAGAGACCTTCAGTTACTCTGCTTCTAAACTGTGGAGCTCAATTCCAGCTTCTATTAGACAGTCGAGCTCAGAGCTCACGTTTAATACACACCTAAACCTGTATCTCTTTAACTCAGCATCTAGTTAAAACTACATTAACATGGTATTTATGTGAAAGTATGTGTATATGTGTATGTATATATGTGTGTATATGTGTATGTATGTGTGTGCATATGTATGCAAAATTTTCTTTCGGGATCAATAAAGTATATATATATATATATATATATATATATATATATAAAATGTGTGTGTGTGTGTGTGTGTGTATGTATGTATGTATGTATGTATGTATGTATACATTAGAGTGTGTGTGTGTGTGTAATGAGGGGTGCTCAGACACAGGGAGGGGATACATTTAGGCAGGATTTATTCAACAAAAAAATGCCAAAGAGTGAAACACAAAAGGGTCCAAAAGGGATAACGCTCAGAAGTTCTTCCAAAAACAAAGTGGAAGTCTCAAAAATCACAAAAGCCCAAATGATATTCAATATGGTATAAAAACAATGATCAAGAAATTGCCACAAAAAAAAAATACAAACCGCAAAAAACTAAGGGCATGAGGGACTCAAGGGTCAGGAACTGGGGAAACACTCTGCAAAAGGTGACAACGCAAGGATTATTTAGGGTTTGCAGGAACTGAGAGTAACTAGACAGAGGCCAGCACAAAACAGTCTGGCGATTAATGCTCCACAAACACCTAGGGAAGGGACCTGCAGGAATTAGGAGCAGAGCCCGTCTTTGCTGGACTGATGAGGTCACATTGTGAACTGGAGATTCTCAGGGCTGCAAGAACTACAAACTAAATTGACTATACTCCACGGTTTCTTGTGTTCTTTTTCTGCACACTGGCTTTGTATATTATTAAGAAAAGACCTGTTAAGTTTCAGATGGTAAGGAAAAAATGATCCTTGAGGAAAAAGGATCATTGATTTGGAATGTGCCAAAAAAAAAATCCCCAAATTCCAAAGTCCAAATCAAAATTTCAGATGCTTAGGGACAAGGATCATAGCTTTAGATTACCCAAATAATCCCCAAATTCTAAAGTCCTAGTCAGAATTTCAGATGGTAAGGAACAAATGATCCTTGAGGAACAAGCATCATTGATTTAGAATGTACCCAAAAAAGTCCCCAAGTTCCAAAGTCAAAATTTCAGATGGTTAGAAACAAATATGTTTGATTAGGAACGTAACATACAAATAATTAAATAATTTCCAAGATCAGAATAGCTATCTAGGGGAGTAGGGAAAATAATCATTAATTTGGAATAACAATCAAATTCCAGGAAATAGCTCAGGAATACGCCACATGGTGGCCAAACAAGAACTGAATCTAGACCAAATCCAGTAATCAACTGTAAGGGCTTTTCTTGGAATTCTCCCAAGGTTTAAAGGCTTGAACACTAACCCACATCTAAGACTACTTTTACAAAGCAGTCACACAATGCCATCAGCCATCTCCCCACAAACACATTCAAGCTACTGGTCAGGCTGAAAATTCTTTCAGAACCAACCCCTCAACCTTTTCAAGTTGGAGCTGTAGAGGTTCCTAATGGTGTCCTGTGATAATCCATCCCACGCAGCTTGAATATCCTCACACAGTTCCTGCAAATGGTGCGGTAGGGGTGGAGGTGAAGTGACACCAGGCCTTCTGGACATGCGACACGTGACAACAAACTGTTCATCTTGGCGCTGACCACGGTGCCTCCACACACGGATTTGTTGGTCGGCTCCTCCAAGACAAAAGTGGAACTTGTCACTGAAGATGACCCGCTGCTGTTCTGAGTCACTCCATGACAGTCTGGCCTGAAAACTTGCAGTCTTTGCCAAAGTTGGTAATTATCGTAACGGTCTGTGTGCATGTAGTCCTTCATCGTGCCGCCTTCTGCCAGTGGTGCTGGCACCAATAGGATGACTCATGGAGGGCATCACTGCTCCTTGAATGTCCACAATCATGGCTGTTGGGTCACTCTTTGTCAGATGTTTCCTTTCAGGTGAAAGGAATGCTGATTTACATGTTTCAAATTATCCAACTAATTTAATATGAGATAAAGAACACACGTAAACACAAACTACAGCTTTTAAATGAACATCCTATTTACTAAAGGTTAAGATGTATTCAGTGAGTCTTTCATGTTCCTGTGGGGGAATTTTGACCCTCTCTTCTTTGCACAATTGTTTTAATTCAGCTTCCATGCAGGGTTTTCAGGCATGAACTGCTCGTTTAAAGCCTGCCACAGTATCTCAATGGGTTTCAAGTCAGGACTTTGACTCGGCCACTCCAAAACCTTCAGTCTGTTTCTCTAGAGCCATTCAGATGGCAGTCAATGGTACTGCCACTACTACTTAACTGACCTGATCAATATCTTGGAAATTAACCTGAGTTGATGCTATACTCTGATTAAAAGGTGTTCTTGTAATTTTTTTGAGCCATGTATATGCAAAAACTACTAAGAAGACAATACTTGTCCAAGGTCGATACTAGGTTGTGTTCATGGAGCAAAACAAAATCAGTCATGTAATTTGGAAGCAATGTAACTGTTTCTTGTGTAAGGAGTTACTCTCAACATCAGATACCAACAATGCTATATTAAAATCTGCATAATATAAATAGTCTTAAAGTGTAGACACCAACATTTTCTTGCATTGAAGTTTGCGTAATAGCTCTACTCAGCTGTTGTCCTGGTGGCAACGATAAGGACTGTTATCTCCAAAATCATGCCAACTCATTTAGGAGGTCAGTTTTTTACTTCTTCTAAAGAGTTGCAACACAGCATGATAGATAATCACACATAGTGGACATCTCTACAGACACAATGGCACCAGTTTTGTTGTTGTTTGGCAGCATGTTATTGGGTCCTTTAAATAAAATTATTTCAGCTCAGTTTTCAAAGCCTGACAGTAAATGTCCACATGAAGACAACAAGGTTGGATAAGTATCTGAGGCTTTAATGCATGTCCTCTGGTCAAAGCTGTTTCAGCTCTGGAGTGGCTGGACATTTTCTGAACCACCAAATTGTGAAGAACTTTGGAATCTCCTAGATGATGCCAGTTCTGCTTGTCCACTATTGTCCAATCTTTGGGTGGAGAAAAGATTCTGGTTCTCCCATTCTTCACTGAAGGACACTGAACACAGAAATACCATAGCAGCTAGGTAGAGTTATATCTTGGTCAGTCTCATTTAATATTGTGACAAGGATCTTGTATTGATACTGCCCTGGCAAATTTTCCAGACAAGGGTCAACAAGGATTCTATCAGAACACAGGTGCTGAGGTGCTTGTTTGCTCAAGTAAAGCCCATTCTGAACAAGTGTGGCACCCCCTATATACTAGGTGCCAGACTACACCACCCCTTGGTTTAGGCCTGGAGCAAAGGTGAGCTCCGGGTATAATGATCTCATAGACACAAGTCTAAGGAAATACAAAACATGATTTTTATTAAATGTTCTGAAGTTGATTAAAAGAAAAGGGTCACCATCAGTTTGGTAAAACAAAAAGTTAAATAAAATAGCTTTAAAACTATGCCACTGGACAAACACGTTGCTGGAGTTGGGAGGCCAGCCAGATGTATTCTCAATACCACACGTGAATAAATTCTAGATAAAGGCAGAGATACACTCAGCAATACACAGAGGTCTCTCACACTATACTGCACTGCAACTTCTACCACACTAGTGAACACCATATACTAATACACCCATACATCTGTTGGTACCCCAACTCCACAATTATCCAGTCACTACGTGTAGCAAAATAAAGACAAACTAAAAACCAACAAACTGATGATAACATTAAAACCACTCCAACATCTAGCCAGTGAGTCACCGTATGCTAAATACTGATCTTAATACTCACTATAGTCCACGGGCTGGAGGGAAGCTTTACACTCTAAAACACCTAAAATGCAAAAGCATAAAAGCAAATGCATAAGAAAAGCAGCAGGCAACCAAGTCGCCGTATCCCTCTAAAAAATGCATGCAAAGTTAAAAGGATTACATTCCATATATCTGCACCAGTCAGTTCCAAAATGTTAGCACACGGGAATGGAACATTCGCTAAAAGGTATAGATAAAAGTACTATACCTTGATACGCTCCCATCCACACCAAGCTGCGCAGCAACCTTGCTGTGGTCACACGCACTCGTTTACTGCCGCGCCAAGCCAGCAACTGCTACCGGGACCCAAGGCATGACAGCTGTGCCTGAACTTTGCTACACGGGAGGACAAAGCCACTTTAGCACAAGCTATCGATGTTGCACTAAAGCAGCATGCATATAAAACACAAACATACCGTCAACCCGCTGAACTTCCCGTAAAAACAACCCAGTCCTCCCAACACTGCCACTGCTACGCTAGCTTAGCTTCTCTAAGCCAAACTGCTCTAAGGCGTCCGTATAAGTGCCAGATCCACAGGACCCCTAGCTGGCCCAGTAACTGCCTGGACAAATTTTACTTACTACCAGGTCCCAATAGCAACACCTATACAAAGCTACAATCCACCCCCTCCAAATGAATCAGCGGCTCGACGATGGCAGCCTGCACCACTGCAACATTACGGGACCTGATCTGATGGTCCACCTCCATCATTCCCAATCACCCCTGTTCTTGGGAGTCTGTGAGGGTTGGAATGCTGGCCTGCTGTAGACCTAGCAGAGCATCGTAAGGGTGCAGGCCCACTTTAAACCCAGTATCCTTCACCTGTTCATTGTGGTACTGGTTGCACCTACGCGCGTGTTCTTCTGACCTCTGTCGTACATATTCATGGACCAGCCGTAGACTCTGTTGGTGTTTCTGAACCCATTCCTCCAATGGTTCAGCATCCTGTGCGACATTCTCAGTTCCCAACAAAAAGTCCACAGGCAGTCTCGGCTGAAACCCAAACATAAGCAAATGTGGAGTCTGTCCAGTTGTCTGATGAGGAGTGGCGTTATGAGCAAAGGACAGCTGAGGTAGGTGACGCAGGCAGTGTAGCTTTTCAGCCGATGGCAGTGTCCGCAATAGGTCATGTAAGGTGCGATTAAAACGTTCACACTGCCCGTTCCCTTGGGGATGAAAAGATGTTGTCCTACTCTTCTGAACGCCATATATCCTGCACAGTTGTCGGATCAACATGCTTTCAAAATTCCGCCCCTGGACTGAGTGGATACGGACTGGGGGGCCAAACCGATGAAAGCAATGTTTTACTAAAGCCTGGGCCACAGTACTTGCCCTCTGATCTTTAGTGGCGGTCACTTGAGTATACTTGGTAAAAATATCAGTCGGGATCAACACATTTTCGCAGCCGTCACTGGATGGCTCCAAGACTGTAAAATCAATCGCCAAGATTTCATTTGGGTGGGTATCCTGTAACGTCCCCCGAAATGCTCGAACCTTGGGCTGGATGGCCTTTCCCAGCATATACAGTTGACACTGCTGACACCACCGTTCCACGTCCTGAGCCGTACTTGGCCAAAAACACTGGTCCCTCAGCAGCTGAAGAGTCCTTTCGGTGCCCTGGTGTCCATGATCATCATGGACGCTATGAAGGAATTCTTTCTGTAAACACTGTGGAAGGAGCAGCTGGAAATACTCTGGTCCACCCCCTGGAGGGTAAGTAAGGTGGTACAATACACCCTCTCGCTCAACCAGCCGGTCCCACTGCCGGATCAACACCTTACTCAGGCCACATAAGGCTTCCCGTTCTTCCGCTCTGGGACGTCGCCCCTCACTGCGAAACTTCCACACTGGCCCAATGGTTGGGTCCGCTCTCTGCAGTAAACTAAGGTCGCTGGAAGATCGCCCTGGAAACGCAGCAACCTCCCTACAGTGGCTCTCTGAGACATTCAGTTGTTCTTCTACCACAGCTACTGCCACTAGGGGTGGGATCTCTGTCCCCACAGCTAAACGCTCCAAGTACTGCCTGGACAATGCACCAGCATTTTGATTATGCTTTCCTGGACGATATTTGATGTTAAAATTAAAGGATGCCAGTTGGGATGCCCAGTGTTGCTCCTCAGCCCCAAGCTTGGCAGTCTGCAAATGGCTTAAGGGTTTATTGTCAGTAAAAACGGTAAACTGATGGCCCAGTAAGTATTTCCTGAACTTTTCGGTCACGGCCCATTTCACTGCAAGGAGTTCTAGCTTCATGGAACTGTAATTCTCCATGTTCTTAGTAGGCCTCAACCCTCTACTAGCAAAGGCAATCAGCCGCACCTTTCCATCCTGTTCCTGCGACAGCACAGCTCCCAGTCCACCATGGATGTCATCCACCTCCAGAACAAAGGGCTTAGTAAAGTCGGCGTATGCCAAAACTGGGGCAGAGGTGAGTCGTTCTTTCAAAGATTGGAATGCATGCTTGCATTCTTCAGTCCAGGTCTTGGCCAAAGAAACCTGAGGTGTCTTCCCTTTTTGCCGGGGCCCACTCAGTTTCCCTACTAAATGGTGCAGGGGTGCTGCCAACTTGGAAAAACCTTCCACAAAGCGTCGGTAGAAGCTCGCAAAGCCAAGGAATGAGCAAAGTTCGGCCAGGTGACCTGGGCACTTCCACTCTTTGACCACTTTGATCTTTGCAGAGCACATGCGAATGGAACATTTTTACAGAACAAGTTTACCGGCCGGGGGTAGCAGCAACTGCTACCAGGACCCAAGGCATGACGGCTGTGCCTGACCTTCGCTACACGGGAGGACAAAGCCACTTTAGCACAAGCTATCGATGTTGCACTACAGCAGCGTGCGTATAAAACCCAAACATACCGTCAACCTGGTGAACTTCCCGTAAAAACAACCCAGTCCTCCCGATGCTGCCACTGCTACGCTAGCTTAGCTTCTCTAAGCCGAACTGCTTTAAGGCCCCGGGGTGTCCATATAAGTGCCGGATCCACAGGACCCCTAGCTGGCCCAGTAACTGCCTGCACAAATTTTACTTACTACCAGGTCCCAATAGCAACACCTATACAAGGCTACACAAGTAACAGAAGTGACATCCACAAAGCGTTGAGTAAGACTCTACTGGCCTGCAGGAATAATTTCAAGTTTCTTACTCTGGAGTCTTACAAGATTGATTCTCCCACTTTTCATTCGCTTTTCAAACTTCAAAGTTTCCAGACTAGACATATATAGATGTATTGTGCAAAGAAGTTTCCTGCTCAAGGTACAGATCATAAGGTTTGTCTAGGCTAACTTTTGGTTTGCGTTTGTCCTCTTGGCTTTTGCTCACCTTATTCTTGACTTTAGCTGGGGGCAGTTCTTCTGAGGCTTTGAGACTGGCCATTTGGGTTAGAAGCAATTTGCTTCTTCATCATTTTAGTTTCTTACGCCTGCTCATCAGATTGAGCCAAAAATGCTTGAGAATCTTGAAAACCACCCTTAGAATTAGACACAGCTTAAAAGTGACTGTGTTTTAGTCCTAGGGACGGCAAAGTAATGGTTCTTAATATCTGACTTTGAAACTTGTATTTGAAATGAAGGAGGTCTGTGGTTCTGAAGTCTGTCCAAGTTTAAGAGATGCAATGAGACCAACATTTTTTGTGCATTGAGGTTTGAGTAATAGCTCCGCTCAGCTGTTGTCCTGGAAAAAACTGATAAGGATTGTTATCTCCAAAATCATACAAACTCATTTAGGACAGCATTTTTTTTAACTCCTTCTCAAGAGTTACAAAACAGCATGATGGATAGTTACACGTAGTGGATATCTCTATAGACACTATGGCACTAATACCAGCACGATGATAGAAACAGAGCAGAAGGTCTAAACCTCCATCATTCCATGATGATTTTGACCACCACTTTGCATCACACATTTTTTGTTGCTGTTCGGCAGCATGTTAGTGGGTTTTCCAAATGAAAAGATTTCAGCTCAGTCTGACAGGGAACGTCCACATGGAGACAATAAGATCAGATACGTTTCTGAGGCTGTAATGCGGGTTCTCTGATTAATGTTTGCAGCCAGTGTTTGTTAATTCGCAGCTGTCTGCTCGGAGCATTTTCTCATAAACTCACGTTTCTCAAAACTGTGGTTTCGTCTTTGGAGCGGATGGAAATGTTTGAACTTCCAAATTGTGAAGAACTTTTAGATGATCCCAATTATGCTTGGGCTCCATTGTCCAATCTCTTGATGGAAGGCCAGTGGACATTGGCACCATCATGCATGCAAGCCTCCTCTACTGGGGTGTGGAAGACATATACTTATTCATCTTAAGCCCTAATTGAGCTGGATTAGTTATACAAGAGGCGGCCTGGTAATGTAATCTGTGTGTGATTTGATTGATTCTCCACTTTCCCTCACCACTGCCACCCTTCTCTTAGACCTGGATGTTGTAGAAAGTGCTACATAAATACCTTTGACCTAAATTAAATAACTATAGCTTTAAAGATTTATCTGGGTGATGCTTACAGATTTGAACTTGATCTAAATGATTACTAACAGATACCAGTAGATCAGAAACACATCAGTGGAATACCATGTTTAATGTGTACAGCTTAGTGTACAGATGTGCACACTGCATTACATTACATTCAGTAACGGACCCTTACAATAAAGGTTTATTTTTAATGTAGCAGGGACAATAATAAAATTGTTTTAATAGACTTTTAATGTACTGAATTATAAAAGCCACCTCATCAAAATTATCTTTCAGTGACCAATATAAAAAAGCAAGACAAGTGTGTATAGTGCCAGAGTTTATTGTTCAATTTTGACCAAATTTTATACCACTGTACTCCACTGTTTATCAACCAGCAACAGTTTCCTAATTGGTAAACAACAAGAAGCCGCTGAACACGTTGTCATTGCCACCTTCACAGAGTACTTTAAGTTTACCGATGCGAGTGTGAACAAGATCTCCACGCTCCAACTGCACTGCACAACCTCCAGAAAAATATTTTCGAAGACCCTCAGAATTATCCTCAAATAAATTTATCAGCTCGTTACTGTTCTTGTACAGACGTATTCCTGTTTGGTAACCTTTTTCACAAGAACAGACAGTGAAACGGAAATAGTAGACTCCTCTGACTGGAGCTGTGAAATATCCTGAAATGAGAGATATGCACAGATTTACATGTTTATCACCCAAGTATAATTATAAGTCTGATAACTAGTAAACTCTTTGCCTTGCCCTGCCTAGTAAACTCTATCACCCTCAGTTGTAATCACTGACCAGAAACTTGTGAATGAAGAAAATGTGGATCAAGTGTCCTGAGGTACAATGGCGATCCCGTTATACTACATACAGAAGTGAGCTAAAACCACATGCATCCACGTATTCAGGGCTGCAGCCTCCCAGAGCTAGCTTTGGGTTTACTAGCATGTAATTTACATGGTACATTTAAACAAATAAATCTAGTTAATACATTTACTAACATGTACTTTAGACACATTAAATGAGTAATTGTTTTTTCTTGTTGTTGAAATCACCCAACACTGATTTTACTCTAAAGCCTGTGAAGTCTACATATAGTAGTACATATATTCTGTCCTTACAGACAATAACCTGCTTGTTGTATATGTGAATAAAAGATTCTCTATTTGTGTTCTTTGACTTTTGCATTCTACTCAGCCTGTAACAGTTACAGAAGAGTGTAACACCATTCCTGCTTCTAGCTGCCTCACACTCAAAGCTGTCCTATTCTGAAGTCTCTAACGGGGTCTAATTGGACTTCTAGACCTCTTTTATACTACCTGTGTTTGGGTTGTAAGCTCCTCCGATGTTTGTGATAACTTTGGAGAAGACCAGATCAGAATTAGCACTCAGGTACCCCACCGTGGAAGTCAAAGCTGCTGAAAACGCCACCTTTGGATGCTCTGAAGAGGCATAAAAAGAAAAATCAGTATCATTTACTAACAGGGAACATCAGAAAGCAAATGGGCATTCATTAGCAGCACCAAAGAACTGACGAACGGCTTACCTAAGACCTTCTTCTTCAGACTCTTCACATCATCCTCACTAGTACTCAGTCTCCCCTTCAAAGCTGTTTAAAGTTTTATTTAAATTAAGAAAAAAAAAACAGAATGTCTGACCTTCATGAGGTGGATTAGATCTACCTGGGAATAGTGCTGTGATTTGATTGTTTATTTATGAGATCGGTTCCAGTAGTTTTCTTTAAACCAACCTCACTAGAACATAATATCAAAGCCTGATAACAGACAACATCACCTCTTATATTGGTGATTTGAAGACAAAGCTAACCACTAAAATGAGAGCTATTTAGGAGCAGAAAGGAGAATTAAATTTCTTGAAAGTACCTTTAACAAGGCAATGTGATTGCTATCTGGTTTGTCAGCATTGGGTAAAGTGAATTAGCTTCTTTACTAATCTAATGCTGTTCTTTCTTTCATTAACTGGAAGTTAGGCTGGCTTCACATGATAGACTGTCATGCAACTAGCTGCATGCAACTTGACAGTCACACATAAAAAAATTTAGAACCTCATATTTGTGGAACCCCATGTCATTCTTACTGTAAAGGGTGGGCGTAGGTTTGTATAGAATTGGATAGAATTGTCCCTACTATTACAAACGAACTGCATGAACCTGAAATAAAAAAAATGCACTGACAAATAAAATACATACAAACATGTTATTAACTTGAGGTCACATTTCTGTCAGAGGGCGTAATTCATAATTAGGACCTCACCAGGAACCTTGAAGACACACCTGTTTCCTCATCAGCCTGCTCAAATTCTCTAGCCTGCTATGTTTCCTGCAGTACATATAAGATCATTCATTAATGGTGATACTTTCATGGGATTTCTAGACTGAAATTTAACATAATATAATATTTCCACCCATTTTATGTTCACACCTGCTAGAAATTGGACTGCTAGCCTACTATGGATTCACTCCAAAAATCATGCAAATGAGTTTTGGAGTGAGCTCAAATATTGGTAGGGACATGTCCCTACTGTCCATATGCAAACATACGCCCATGCGTCCAGGCTATGCCATTTTGAATATATATATATATATATATATATATATATATATATATATAGAGGGATATCTGGGGTTATGTTATTCTGCAGCTTTAACCCCTGTTTGTGGAGATTAGACATATGAGCAATGTTACAATCACAATGAACCACTAAACAGGCAAACTAAAGATGACTTGGACATGGATTCACCTGCATTTTCCTTCTTCAGATTCTGCACTTCACCCTGACTGGCTGCTAGAGCAGTTTTTATCCCTGTTTGTGGAAATACAATGGACAAGGATTCTTGATCACAGTGAATCATTAAATAAACAAACTAAAGACGACTTGGACATGGATTCACCTGCATCTTCCTTCTTCAGCTTCTGAACTTCACCCTGACTGGCTGCTAGTTTGGTCTTTGTGACAGACATTTCTTGGGCTTGTGCTAAACACATGAAGCAAACCAAATTACACTCCCAAACAGTGCATCACATCACAGTGTCTGTACTTTACTAGTCCCATTACCTGAAAGCTCTTTCTTCAGGTTCTCCATGTTACTCTGGACTTCTTTGGTCTCTTTGATCTGTTTGGTCATTTTGGTCTTCAGGGCTGCCAAAGAATTGTCAAGAGTTCTCCATCAACCTCAAAGCATGAAGTAAGATGACCTCAAATTCTAAAAGCATCTGACTGTAGACGGTAAATGTGGAACTGTTCTTATGTAGGATGTGCTGATAAGAACTGAATGGTACCTTTGTTCTCCTTTTCCATGTATTTCATTTCAGTCTTCAGCTCAACCAACGAGGTTCCCACCTGATACATAATGTCTCTCAGATGCTTCAGTTCGTCTGAGGGTTTCAGAGCATCAGCAGCTTCAGTCTCCGGCAGGCTGTTCTGCAACAGTACCAGCAGCAGCAGCTGCAAAGCAACAACAGCAGTTCTCTTCATCTTCACCAATACGTTCTCCCTCCTAAGAGTCTCGTTCTCTGGTTCTTTGTTCTTCTTATAGACCTCCTCCCATCACCAGTTCACATTGTGATGACACTTCACCTCCTCACTCTCTCCTTTACCAAATAAGGCAGTGATTCTTTGTGGTGGTTTGTTTTTTAATGAAGGTGGTTCTTTAAAATGCTCCACCAGTTGTGACTCTTGTGGAGGCCCGTAACCTTCTACGACTGCTCATTGTCTTATGTATCTCGGAAGTCGTGTCAATGGTCAGGACCCGGCACAGGACCACCACAGTGCAGGTATTATGTGGATTATTCTCAGCACTGCAGTGACATTGATATGGTGGTAATACGAGTGGATCAGACCTAGCAATGCTTAAACACAGTGTCCACTCACTGTCCACTCTATTAGACACTCCTACCTTGCTGGTCTACCTTGTAGATGCACAGTCAGATGGCCACTGAGTGTATGTGAACAATTTGAGTAAATAGAAGGGTCCAGATTATTTTTCAGAACACTGTAGGAAAAGAACATTCTAACACATTTTAGTTTGTCCAGGGTTCCACTTGAGATCCAATCGTCATAGTTGAGGTTTAATGTAGTGTGCTGGATCCAAAATGTATCCTGGGCCGAAACACTGGTTTCAACCTTACTGCAAATGGCCGGGGTTGAACTGCTGTAGGCCAAAGAAGTGAAGACAAAATATCTTCTGATGCTGCTTTAGTCCTCAGTAAATAAAATAAGGCTAATTATCAGAATGCTCAGTGCTGCACAAATAATACAAAAACTCAAAACGCTGTTTTCCTTTATATGTATTTTCTGTTTTCTTAATAAAATGAGACCCTATGAAACAAAAATGACAGGCCATTACTGATCCAAAATATTCTGTTTTTCATTTTTCTGTTAACCTATGAACATTATATTGATCTAACAACAGTAACAACTCAAAGGATTAACTTTCTATTTGTGTTCAACTATTATTACAATACATTTATCTGTTTCTCGAACAAAAAAAAAAATATTTTTATTTATACAAAGCAAAAAATATCGACGTTTCCCTTTTATTAATCCTGAATCTGGGTTTGTGATTCCAAATTCCAAAAAACATGTTTTGCCCCCTCAACATCAAAATTAATGATCTTAATTCCAAAAATATATATATCATTTGGTACTTAAACTTTTTCCAAATAACTATTTAAGATTTGAAGATAATGATTATTATTATGTTTGTATTATTTTCAATAAAATGTATTGGAGAAGGTGTTTAACAATATATCAGACTGCCAGCCCCCTGACTGGGATGCAGCAAGAACCACACAGTCACAGGTCAGGCAGGGATGCATTTGTCTCAATCCCCTTGGTGTGAGTATGGTGTTGTTGGTGTCAGGTGTTCAGAACCACTTATTCACAGGCTAATATTTTGGATTTGAGATATTCTCATATCTATTCCAATAGGAAAAAAGGGTTTCAGATCGTATTCTTGGAATGAGGTCTACAAAATTTTTAAAAATCCTTAAAAGTCACTTGTTTGTCCTAAAGACATCACTTCTACACAGTCTTGTCTCTGATTTGTTAGAGATGAGTAGAAGCTAATAAACAGAAGAAAACTATGAACTTTCAAAACTTTGGAATGTACAAAAAATCCCCAAATTCCAAAGTCCAAATCAAAATTTAAGATTGTTAAGAACAATGGTCATTGATTTGAAATGTATTAAAAAAAATCCCCAAATTCCAAAGTCCTGGTCAAAATATCAGATGGCTAGGAACAAAGATCTTTGATTAGAAACGTACCAAAAAAAAAAAAAAAAATCCCTGAAATATTTGTACCTCATTCAGGTCTTGGGAATGCAGCTACTCTGTGCTGGACTAAAGACGTCACACTGTGAAATCTTAGGAAAAACTAAAACTTGTGAAAACCTGGGATCGGTTTAGAAACTAGATACATCCTTCCTGAAAGAGTTGGAGCTCAGTAACAATGACCGGCAGGATTCAGGAGTGGAGCCCATCTTTGCTAGACTGATGAGATCACACTGTGAACTGGAGATTCTCAGGGCAGCAAGAACAAACAAATCTGCACTGTTGTGTTGTCTATCTGCAGACGGTCATTGTGGAATCTTAGGAAAAACACTTGTGAAAACCCAGAATTGGTTTAGAAACTGAACATAGCACAAAAAGTAAGGAAATTTGTTGTTTGGTAGATTATTTCTTTGTAGTAACAATGCTTCTTGGCAATAAATTTTATACTGTTGGAAAGCCTGTTAATTTCGCTTTTAAATGGTGCCAAATTTATAAGAAACATGCATTTGTGAGATAAGCAGTAGAGCTAAGTATGTGGGTTGCGCCCATGAAAAAATTGCCAAATCCTCTCTGCCAATGCCAAACAGCTTATTCTGCCATTGACTCGTTTGGTGTTTGGTGGACTGGACGATTGAAGTTTGAAGAAACAAGACATATTAGCAATTTAACAATTTATTCATGAGGCTTGTCATCATTGGAGGCAATCTCAATGCAGAGAGATATCGAGATGAAATTCTGCAACCAGTGGCAATCCCATATCTCCACAGTCTGGGACCAAACTCTATCCTCCAAGATGACAACGCTCATCCCCACAGAGTGGGGTTTATCAGAGACTACCTCCAGAATTTGGGAGTGGAGAGTGGATTATTGCAAATATGCAAAAGTAGAAGAAATCAGGAAGGGGACAAATTCATTTTTACATCACCGTATTTATGTTACTGCATTTATATTACTGTTCATTGTCAAAAACCTTTTAACTTTTAACATTTGATCTAAAGGTCTGGAACAAAAGATCTGGGGTTAAACTGACATGCTGTACCTGAGGCCACGACTGTTTATTCACTGCAATGTGTACTTGTGATTTGCAAATTTCTACAGACAGGTCAAAGACTGTTATCTTGATAACAAAAAGACAAAGTCATTTAGCATGTCAGCTTCAAAGAAAATTGCTCAACTCAAGTTACAACATGTCTTGCTACATAATTAATTGTCTACAGACATACCACAACCAACTGAATAATATCAGAATGGTCAGTAGGTCAGATCAATTAAAAAAAAGGGTTTTATCAACATCATCATCAGTGAACAGTAAACATTTAATTACATGTATGCAAAAACTACTTAGAAGTCAGTACTTGTGCAAGGTCAATACTAGGTTGTGTTTAGGTAGCAAAACAAAATCAGTTATGTAATTTAGAAGCTCTGTAACTGTTTCATGTGTAAGGAGTTACTCTCAACATCAGATATCAGCAATGTTATATTAAAATCTACATAATATAAATAGTCTTAAAGTGTAGACACCAACATTTTTTGGATTGAAGTTTGCGTAATAGCTCTACTCAGCTGTTGTCCTGGTGGCAATGATAAGGACTGTTATCTCCAAAATCATGTCAACTCATTTAGGAGGTCAGTTTTTTACTTCTTCTAAAGAGTTGCAACACAGCATGATAGATAATCACACATAGTGGACATCTCTACAGACACAATGGCACCAGTTTTGTTGCTGTTTGGCAGCATGTTATTGGGTCTTTTAAATAAAATTATTTCAGCTCAGTTTTCCAAACCTGACAGTAAATGTCCACATGAAGACAACAAGGTTGGATAAGTTTCTGAGGCTGTAATGCATGTCCTCTGATTTCCAAAGGGTTGTTTCAGCAGCTGGAGTGGCCTGGCATTTTTTTGAACCACCAACTTGTGAAGAACCGTGGGATCTCCTAGATGATGCCAGTTCTGCTTGTGAACTATTGTCCAATCTTTGGGTGGAGAAAAGATTCTGGTTTTCCCATTCTTCACTGAAGGACACTGAACACAGAAATACCACAGCAGCTAGGTAGAGTTATATCTTGGTCAGTCTCATTTAATATTGTGACAAGGATCATGTATGGATACTGTCCTGGCAAAGTTACCAGACAACAAACAAGGATTCTATCAGACATAACTGAGGTGCTTGTTTGCTCAAGTAAAGCCCATTCTGAACAAGTAACAGAAGTGACATCCACAAAGCGTTGAGTAAGACTCTACTGGCCTGCAGGAATAATTTCACGTTTCTTGCTCTGTAGTGTTACAAGATTGATTCTCCCACTTTTCATTTGCTTTTCATCAACTTCAAGGTTTGCACAATCGGACTAGACATATATACAGTAGGTGTATTATATACAGCCACGATAAGGCTTGTCTACACTAATAGTACGTATGAAAAGAGGCACATGACTATTGGAGCAGGTGTTGGGTGCCACTAAGGCAGGGGGAGAGATTTGTAGCTTGGTCATAATAAAGTCATCTGGAAAGAAAATACTAGCCTTTACATACCCTGAAGTAGGTACTGATACACTACTGACTCCATCCATCTCTAATAGCTGACACCTAATTCTTATAAAGGGCAGGACAAAGGACAAAGTCCAGGACAAAGTCATACATTTGTGAACCTCTATCAAGCAAGCCGTTACGGTCTACGCCTAAGTTAAATTACCTCTACATTTCTGTCCAATTAAGATTATGAGCAGTCTTATCTGACTTTCTGCTTCCTGTTTGAGGTTCTCTGTTTTTAACCACAAGACCAACATGCGGGCATGTCTGATTGCCTTTAGTTTTGTTTTGGTGGTTTTGTCCTGCACTAGGCTATAACTAGTTATTACTGGCATTACTTTTGGTTTGCTTTTTTATCTCTTGACTGGCCATTTGGGTTAGAAGCAATTTGCTACTTCATCATTTTAGTTCCCTCAGAATTAGACTCTGTTAAAGTCTGTGACTGTGTTTTAGTCCTAGGGATGGCAAAATGCTGGTTCTTACTACCTGTTCAGCAAAAACTGATAAGGACTGTTATCTCCAAAATCATACAAACTCATTAAGGACAGCATTTTTTTTTCTCCTTCTCAAGAGTTGCAACACAGCATGATGGACAGTTACACATAGTGGATATCTCTATAGACACTATGGCACTAATACCAGCACGATGATAGAAACAGAGTAGAAGGTCTAAACCTCCATCATTCCATGATGATTTTGACCA
>CM067496.1:24496157-24513659 GCA_034552555.1 Semaprochilodus insignis
ATTACAGCCTCAGGAACTTATCCAGTCTTATTGTCTCCATGAGGAGGTTTACTGTCAGGGTTTGAAAGTGGAGTTGAAGTCATTTCATTTGGAAAACCCACTAACATGCTGCTGAACAGCAACAAAAAATGTATCTTATATATGTTACGATTTAGCACTGCTTACATCTGATATTGAGAGCATCTCCTCACACAGGAAATTGTCTTTTTGGTGGTTTTATTAAATAGTATGGATATTTAAGTACTCATTTAGTGTTACAGAGCTTCCACATTGCATGATTTGGTTTTGCTACCTAAACACAACTTCAACTATTAACCTCTTACTAGTTTTTGCATATATGTAATACAGTTGTTGAATGCTGAAAGAGGGGAAAATGATAATGAGGCAGACGCTGATGAAATTTATATCCTTCTTCTACATGAGCCGACAAACTAACCATTCTGGTGTTGTTCGGTTGGTGGTGGTCCGTCTGTAGACATTTTCATCATGAATAATTAGGTAGCGAGACATGTTGTAACTTGAGTTAAGCGGTTTCTTTAACACTGACACGCTAAATGACTTTGTATTTTTGTTATCAAAATAACAGTCTCTGACCTGTATGTAGAAATTTGGAAATCTCAAGTACATTGCAGTGAATAAACAGTCCTGGGCTCAAGTACAGCATGTAAGTTTAACCCCAGTGTCAGGAACAAAGAACTCGGACCGACGTGAGCAGAGCTAAACAACAAGTTGGTTTTATTTAACAATCGGACAGTCGATGCAAACAGCAAAACACAAGACAACATAAAGGGAGAGGCGAAAACAAGGTCAGAGACAGGCAGAGGTCAGAACCGGACATGGCAGTCAGCGAAGTAAACAAGTTTAGAGGGGACAATCTAGAGACTGAATATGGGAGACAGGCAGAAGGGTCAAAGCCAGGAGAGACACATCGATAAAGAGCCAGAGGGGAGAGATCCAAAGAGAAGAAGTCGAGGAACGAAACAGGTCAATACCAGGAAGCAGATAGAGAATAGAACGCTCAGAATTCGTAAGCGGATGTTTGGGCAAAACCTCGCAATATGGCGGCGATACTGAGGGGCTCATATATGGAAGTTGATTACTGGCAGCTGGGGGGCTAGAACTCAGGTGACCTGGAGCGGATCTGACTGGATGGCTGGGGACATGTGTGCATGACGTCATCGAGCGAAGCCCTCTGAGAGATTGAGTCTGGGAGAGTGAAGGAGCCGGGAAGACCCGGAAGCGTGACACCCAGATCTTCAGTTCCAGAACTTTATAAGATCAATATATAAGTGGTTAAGAAATGTAAGCTAGCTTTTTAACTATTAACAGTAATATAAATACAGTAACATAAATACAGTGCTGTAAAAATTAATTTTCCCCTTCCCAAGTTCTTTTACTTTCGCATATTTGTCACACTTCAATGTTTCAAATCATCAGACTACTTCTAATATTAGACAAAGATAACACAAGTATACCCGAAATACAGTTTTAAATAATAATTTCATTTACTGAAGGAACAGTACTGTACATCAACCAGTTAAACAAATTCAATTGACTGCTGGGTTCAGGTCCACTACCCAGTAGATGACTACTGCCATACCTGCTGAATGTCAAAATGATGGTTAGAATTCTGAAGGTCTCAAACAGCACTACATTCAAATACAGATGCAAAACAAAGTCAATGAAATTTTTTTTTCTGGAAAAGGTTACAAAGCCATTACTAGGGATCTGGGACTCCAGAAGCACAGTGAGAGACGTTATCCACAAACGGAAAAAAACTTGGAAAAGTGGTGGATCTTCTCAGGCCACCCCAAGAGTTCTGCAATAATACTCTGTGGACTGACGAATTAAAGGTTTAACGTTTTGGAAGAGATGGTTTATATTACATTTGATATAAAGCTAACACTGCATTCTATCATAGGAACGTCACACCAACAGTGAAGCAAGGTGGTAGTAGTGTGATGGTCTGGGGCTGCATGACTTCTGCAGGACATGGACGACTTGGTATAAATGATGCTATCCTGAATCCTGCTCTCTATCAGAAAATCCTGAAGGAGAACATCTGTCCATCAGTTGGTGACCTTAACCTCAGTGCAGTTTGGTTATGCAGCAGGACAATGATCAAAAGTCCACGTCTGAATGGCTCAAAAGAAACAAACTGAAGGTAACTTGAAACCCATTAAGATACTAGGGGCAAGATGCTAAATAATCGGTTTGACAATCTTCCAGTGTAGCTGAATTCTTTTTTTCCATGTGTACGTGTGTTTTTATCTTAAATTATTTGGATGATCTCAAACTCTTAAATTAGCAAAAACAGAAGAAATTGGATGAGGGGCAAATACATTCATCATTATCAAAAAAAAAAATGCACCCAAAGGCATAACCCTTTGGAACAATAGTCTCATTGCATCTGTTTAGCTAGAACAGACTTTAGAACCACAGACTTTCATTTCCTGAGTTTCTGATGCCCCTCTGCACAAGACAAGTTTCAAAGTCAGATATTAAGAACCATGATTTTGCCGTCCCTAGGACTAAAACACAGTCACTTTTAAGCAGTGTCTAATTCTGAGGGTGGTTTGCAAGATTCTCAAGCACTTTTGGCTCAATCTGATGGGCTCAGAAACTAAAATGATGAAGAAGCAAACTGCTTCTAACCCAAACAGCCTGTCTCAAAGCCTCCGAAGAACTGCCCCCAGCTCAAGTCAAGAATAAGTTGAGTAACGACTAGTTAGAGTCTAGTGCAGGACAAAACAATAGACAAGTCCTGGTAATGTTTTAACTGTGGAGAGGATGGGCACACAGCATCCTCCTGCAATACTTGTTCAGAATGGGCTTTACTTGAGCAAACAAGCACCTCAGTTATGTCTGGTAGAATCCTTGTTCACCCTTGTCTGGAAACTTTGCCAGGACAGTATGCATACAAGATCCTTGTCACAATATTAAATGAGACTGACCAAGATATAACTCTACCTAGCTGCTGTGGTATTTCTGTGTTCAGTGTCCTTCAGTGAAGAATGGGAAAACCAGAATCTTTTCTCCACCCAAAGATTGGACAATAGTGCACAAGCATAACTGGCATCATCTAGAAGATTCAAAAGTTCCTCACAGTTTGGTGGTTTAAAAAATTTCCAGCCACTCTAAAGCTGAAACAACACCTTTGAGAAATCAGAGGATATCCATTACAGACTCAGAAATGTGTCTGACATTCTTGTCTTCATGTGGTCATTTACTGTCAAGCTTTGAAAACTGAGCTGAAATAATTTTAATTAAAAGACCCAATAACATGCTGCCAAACAGCCACAAAACTGTAGAGAATTCCACTATCTGTGATTATCTATCATGCTGTGTGGCAACTCTTTAGAAGAAGTAAAAAACTGACCTCCTAAATGAGTTGGCATGATTTTGAAGATAACAGTCCTTATCATTGCCACCAGGACAACAGCTGAGTAGAGCTATTACGCAAACTTTAATTCAAGAAAATGTTGGTGTCTACACTTTAAGACTTTATATATTGTGTATTTTTTAATATAGCATTGTTGATATCTGATGTTGAGACTAACTGCTAAACAGTTACAGAGCTTCCTAATTACATAACTGATTTTGTTTTGCTACCTAAACACAACTCATTGCTGACCTTACACAAGTACTGACTTCTTAGTAGTTTTTGCATACATGTAATTAAATTTTTACTGCTTACTGATGATGATGATGATGATGATGAATTTGGGGACTTTTTTGTGTACATTCTAAATCAATGATCCTTGTTTCTCAAGGATCATTTGTTTTTTACCATCTAAAATTTTGATTTTTTAACAGGTCCTTTTTCCTAATATTACACACAGCCAGTCTGCAGAAAAAGAACACAAGAGACCGTGCAGTATAATCAGTTGAGTTAGCAGTTCTTGCTGCCCTGAGAATCTCCAGTTCACAGTGTGATCTCATCAGTCCAGCAAAGACAGGCTCCGCTCCTGAATCCTGCAGGTCATTGTTACTGAGGTCCAACTCTTTCAGGGAGGATGTATCTAGTTCCTAAGAGTCCACTAAAGAGTATGAAGTCTTTAGTCCAGCACAGAGAAGCTGCATTGCTGATTCCTGAATGCCATTGCTACTGAGGTACAAATATTTATTGGAACGAGACAACAAAAGGATCAACACTGTCCAGATAATTTTTAGGAGGCACACCATTCTCAGCCCAGAAGTGATGCTGATATAGTAGTGTTTTAGCTAGTATGAGTGTATCAGGCTCAGCAGTGTTGTCGGAGGTTTAAACATTCCACTGCTGATTTGAGAATTTAGTTTGCAGTCTAAGAATTACCAGCCAACACTGCCAGCCTTTATTCTGAAAATGGTACCTAAATGGTACCACTTGTATTGTAGATTTATCTAATGAAACATTAAGCATTGGGTTCATGTACACAGTGGGTGTTCTTAATGAACTGGAAACTTAGTGTGCTTTATGTGTTTGTTTGCCTGTTTATTAAAAGCATACATACTTTTTTCTTCTTGTGTAAGGACATGTTACAGATGTTTTAATGAAAACCCATAAATTAAATGTGCCAGTTCTTTAAATTGTTTTTTTAATCATATAAATACAATTTCTAAATTATAAATGTAACAGTCATGAGCTCATGAACTGTAGAACACTAGGACCCAGCAGCACTGCAAACAGTGGGCCATGGTGGCACAGAGCAGCAGTGGGATAAATGTAGGACGTTAGGACCTAGCAGCGCTAGAAGCTCCCAGGATAGAGCGCAGGGTGTTTATTAGGCTCACCTGTGCCTGCTTTGATTGTGTTCCACGGCTTGGTGTGCGCGCAGGGGAAGAACTTGGTGAGTTTGTCTTAGATATTTTAAATGTTTGGGAAGGGTTTTAAAACTGCTGGAGCTCAAACTGGATGCTGGACTTTTTTAGATTTTAGATCCCTTTGTTGGTTCCTTGTTGGCTTGCTGGCTGGAAGTGGAGAAGTGATTTTCAAGCCATTGCTTGAGGTTGGTAAGAAATTGTTTGCATGGTCTAAGCTCTTTGTAAACTGTTGTAATTGTCTTGACCTCAAATTCTTTTTTGATTGGCTTAGTTGGTTGCTTATTTCATTTAATGACACTTTATTTTGATATAGTTAGAGGAATCCCAGTTTAAGTCTGTGGATGACCAGTTGTGCTGTACTTTTTTAATCTGTGGTATCCATTTGAAGCCCTCCTGTGGCTGTGTAGGTGATCTTAGGTCAGACTAAGTAAGTGTCACTTTTAATTATTTATTATGTGTGTAGGTCATAATAAAGTGTAAGGTTATAAGTGGGGATTTGTTTTTGTGTTATTTGATTTAGTTTTAATTATAAGGAAGGCTCACTTTGTTAGTTTAATTTATTTTTTTCTTAGTTTGTGATTTTGTTGCCTTTAGAATCTCCACTATTGCTTGGTGATGCCTGGGAGGGGGTCCAGATGACTAATAACTGCTGATTTAGACCGTTGATCCTCCAGAAATGAGTTGGGGGTGTATAATGTGGCAATTGGCTAAGGTAATGTTAATTTTCTCAGGAGAACAGGCCAGCTCAGCAATAGCCACTGTTTTGCACAATTGGTTCCTGTGTTGTATGATTGGTTTTTGTTGTGCTTTATTTTTTTCTTGGTTTGTGTTGGTACCTGCTACTGCTACCAGTCTCCATATGTAGTGCTATCTCCAAACTCAGAATCCCTTATACTACAAGCTGTAAGTTTTCTTGATTTACATGGTTTGAGTTCCACCAGTAGATAGATGTGGATGCTTATTGGTTGATATTGTTTGCTGTGAACTTATTTGTTTTTCATTATTATTTATCTTTATTTGGAGTGTTTATGGTTTGTCTGATCCATAAGATCTGGAAACTTGCTAAAGTGTGTTTAGTATGGGTTTGTTTGAGATTCTGAAACTCTAAGTCACAGTAAAACTCTGTTCCATTTATTTATTCATTTATTTATTTATTTATGTTACTGTGTTAAGTTTTTGAATGTCATCTGCTGTTCATTTAGTGGAACATACCTCTTTGGGCTAGATACAGGTTAATGGGTTTCATTTCCTTTGTAAGATCTTCAGTTTATAGGTTGCTCTCACCCCTTAATTGAGAGCAGTGTAGTCTGGGTTTGGGTCCGCTCATTGGTTCGGCTTCCTGTTTCCTACAATCAGGGTGGATAGGCCACTTAAAGAAGGTAGAGATAAACATGAGTATTACTGTCGTCCCTGAAGGAAGTGTGGGAATGCAATGCTATACCGGCAGCCAGTGCAGCTCTTTCAGAACAGGAGTGATATGAGCTCTCTTTGTAGCTTTTGTTAGTATCCAAGCTGCTGCATTCTGCACGAGTTGCAGTTTTCTTAGGAACCCCAGGAAGCAGAGCATTAAGTATTGTAGAATCCTAAATTGTAACATTAATGTAATCTGCACAAAAGGAACACAGGCACAGACTAGTACATTATGCAGGGGCAACTTCAGCCACTAGGGGGCTTCCCAAGCTCTTCAAACCACACTGCTTCACTTTTTCACTGGTGAAACTGTAGGACAAATGAACTCAGAGACTCAGAGGTGAGTTTATCGCTGCTAAGATATGCCATCTCTGCCAGACTGCATCACATTTGTATTCATAACGGTTCTCTATTACCTCATCTATTCCAGTGTTACACTACAGCATCAACTGTTTACCCATGTATACACACAACACTGACCAACTTAAAGGGCCCATAGTGCTCTGAGAAATAATCTGGACCCCTCTAACTTCCACAACGTAGCATCTTCATATTTACTTCTCTGATCATATTCCTTGTTGTAACTTGAAATCTGTCCAGTGCCCTTCCATACTGTGAAAACATGTTCTATACCCTGGTGGTCATAAAGAATAGCTCACACACACATGCAATGGCCTCTTTATCAGGTACTCCTGCCTTGTGTCTGACTTCACTGTAGGCCTATACATCTACAAGGTGGACCTGCAAAGTAGGAGTGTTTAATGGAGTGGACACCAGCACAACACACTAACACACCACTACCACGTCAGTGTCACTGCAGTGCTCAGAATGATCCACCTCCCACATAATACTTGCTCTGTGGGGGTCCTGACCATTGAAGAACAGGGTAATACAGTATACAGAGGAATTTAGTTTTGGACATCTTTATTGTATTTCCCCTCTAACATGGAAAACCACAACAAATTATATCGTAAAAAGAAAACGCAAGATGAGACCTACTTGAAGTAAAATCTGGACTTGAGATGTCATAAGACATACAGGTCTCCAGAAGAGTCACAACTGGTGGAGCATTTTAAAGAACCACCTTCAGGAACGAAAAAGCTGCCACAAAGAGTCACTGCCTTATTTAGTAAAAGAGTGAATGAGGAGGTGAAGTGTCATCACAATGTGAACTGGTGATGGGAGGAGGTCTATAAGAAGAACAGAGAACCAGACACTGAGGAGGGAGAACACACCAGTGAAGATGAAGAGAACTGCTGTTTTGTAGCTGCTGGTGCTGTTGCAGAACAGCCTCCAGGAGACTGAAGCTGCTGATGCTCTGAAACCCTCAGATGAACTGAAGCATCTGAAAGACATTATGTATCAGCAGGGAACTGCGTTGGTTGAGCTGAAGACTGAAATGAAATGCATGGAAAAGGAGAACACAAGTTCAGTTCAGGTTCAGTTCTCTAAATGTTCTAGATCTTTAAATGTTCCACATCTATCGTCTACAGTCAGATGCTTTTAGAATTTGAGGTCGTCTTACTTCATGCTTTGAGGTTGATGGAGAACTCTTGACAATTCTTTGGCAGCCCTGAAGACCAAAATGACCAAACAGATCAAAGAGACCAAAGAAGTCCAGAGTAACATGGAGAACCTGAAGAAAGAGCTTTCAGGTAATGGAACTAGTAAAGTACAGACACTGTGATGTGATTCACTGTTTGGGAGTGTAATTTGGTTTGCTTCATGTGTTCAGTGCCACAAAGACCAGACTTGTTGCCATGTCATCTTTAGTTTGTTTAGTTATTGTTTATTATTCATTGTGATTAACATTACTTGTATCTTGTATTTCCACAAACAGGGATAAAAACTGTCCTGAATATACTGCAGAAGGAGAATTCAGGTACTGCAATATGGATACAGAACATCACTGTCTGGTGGAATTATCTTGATAATGCAGTATACCAGAGCCCTACTAAAGCTGTATTAGATTAGATTAATTTGATTCATATAGAATAACATAAATCCAGATATCCAACATGGCATAGCCTGGACGCATGAATGTAGGTTGGCATATTGACAGGGTTGTGAGGACAGACTTGTCCCTACCAATATTTGAGCTTACTCCAAAACTCAAAGTATCACCATTAATGCGTTAGTTTACCTAAAACATCATACATTATAACGCTCTTTTGCCCAGGTAAAACTAATCCACCTTAAAAAGGGCAATACATTTATTTTGTTCTTTTTTTTTTTTCATTTAATTTCAATTAAACTGTAAAAAGCTTTGAAGCGGAGACTGAGTACCAGTGAGGATGATGTGAAGAGTCTGAAGAAGAGGAGGGTCTTGGGTAAACCGTTCACCAGTTCTTTGGTGCTACAAATCCCTTTCTGTGTTGCAGTCATTCTTAAGCAGGTCCACAGTCCATTTCATAAGGTTGGTTATGATATAACGTGAGGCAATCTTTTTGATCCTGGTCTCTCCAACCAACAAGCCTCATGCAGCTGATCTTATCAAGTATCCGGGGCCTCATTCAACATCTAGTGCATACTGAACTGTGCTTGATTAAGCATATGGTACTGTCAAGAAGGGGATGAAATATCTGCTAGATTTCTTAACATCAATCAAAATGCAGGTGAAAGAGGCATCCTCTGGCTTCAGCCTGCTTTGAACAGTGTGGTAAGAAAAAGTGGCATACCTGCTGAAGATTAACAGCCAGTTGTCCAAGCAGATATGCAGAACCTGTTGGAACAGTAGTCTCATTGCATCTTTTTAGCTGGAACGGATTTCGGAACCACAGACCTCCTTCATTTCCTGAGTTTATGATGCTCTTCTGCACAAAGACAAGTTTCAAAGTGAGATGGTATGGAGCTTTATTATGGGGTCCCCAAGACTAAAACACAGTCACTTCAGCTGTGTATGATTCTGAAGGAGGTCTGCAAGAGTCTCAAGCACTTTTGTTTGAATCTAAGAGCGGACCTCAGAAACTGAAATGATGAAGTAAATTGCTTCTAGTCCAACTGGCCAGTCTCAAAGCCTCAGAAGAACTGCCCCCAGCTAAACTCAAGAATGAGACTGGAAAAACTCTACTTGGCTACCGTGGTATTGCTGATTTCAGTGTCCCTCAACAAGAAATGGGGAAACCAGAATCACTTACAATTTGAGAGCTTTTCTCCACCCAGAGATTGGACAATGGGTCACGTGGCATCATCTAGGAGATTCCAAAGTTCTTTGCAATTTGGTGGTTTAAAAACATTTCCAATTACTGAAAGACCACTTGGAGAAATTAGAGGACATGCATTACAGACTTGGAAACTTATCCAACCTTCTTGTCTCCATGTGGACATTTACTGTCAGGCTTTGAAAACGGAGTTGAAAATTTCAAGAGACCCAATAACGTGCTGCCAAACAGCAACAACACTGGTGCCATTGTATCTGTAGAGAAGTCCACTATGTGTTATCTATCATGCTGTGTTGTAACTCTTCAGAAGAAGTAACGACGAAGTATCAATGTCCTAAATGAGTTGGCATGATTTCGGAGAAAACGGTCCTTATCATTGTTTGCCAGACCAACATCTAAGCTGATCTAATTACGCAAAACCTCAATGCACAAAAGATGTTGGTGTCTACACTTTGATACACTATGTTGCCAAGTCTGCCTTCACACACGAATTTGAGTGACATCCCTCATCCATGTCTTTATGGGCCTTGCTTTGCGCACTGGTGTGCAGTCATGTTGGAACAGGAAGGGGCTGTCCCCAAACTGTCCCCACAAAGTTGGGAGCATGAAATTGTCCAGAATCTCTTGGTCTGCTGAAGCATTGAGTTCCTTTCACTAGAACTAAGGGGCCAAGCTCAACTCCTGAACAACCCCCCACCCCTGCACCAAACTTTACACTTGGCACAATGCAGTCAGACGATGACCGTTCTCCTGGCAACCGCCAAACCCAGACTCGTCCATCTGATGGCCAGACGGAGAAGCGTGATTGGTCGCTCCAAAGAACACTTCTCCACTGCTCTGGAATCCAGTGGTGGCGCTTTACACCATTGCGTTCTATGCCTTGCATTGAGCTTGGTGATGTAAGGCTTGGATGCAGCTGCTCAGCCATGGAAACCCATTCCATGAAGTTCTCTAAGCACTGTTCCTGTGCTAATCTGAATGCCCCATGAAGTTTGGATGTCTGTAAGAATTGACTCTGCAGAAAGTTAGTGACCTCTGCGCACTACCCGCTGACCCCGCTTTTACATGGCCTACTACTTCGTGGCTGAGTTGCTGTCATTCCCAGTCGCGTCCACTTTATGATCCCACTGACACTTGACTGTGGAATATTTAGTAGTGAGGAATTTTCACGACCAGACTTGTTGCAAAGGTGGCGTCTTATCACGGTACTATGCTGGAATCCACTGAGCTCCTGGCATAGAACCCATTCTCTCTCTGTCTATAGAAGCAGTCTGCATGCCTAGGTGCTTGGTTTTACACAGCTGTGGCCATGGAAGTGATTGGAACACCTGAATTCAGTGATTTGGATGGGGGAATGAATACTTTTGGCAATATACTGTACTACAATGATTTTGTAGCACTCATAACTTCTATGAAGCCTGTTTATTTTATGTATATTGTAATTTAACATTGTTGTAGTTTAGCATTGTTGAGAGCAACTCCTCACACAAGAAATTGTCTTTTTTGTGGTTTTACTGAATAGTATGCATATTTATGCAGTGTTATAGAGCTTCCACATTACAAGACTGATTTGGTTTTGCTCCCTAAACACAACTTCAGAGTGTTGACCTTAATAGTTTCTGCAAATGTGTAATCAAACGTTTACAGTTTGAGGATGATAAACTTTTTATATATTAACTTTCCCTACACTTGTTACATATTTATTGGCTAGTTATTGACCCACATAATTCCTGCTCTGTGGTGGTCCTGTGGGAGTCTTGACCATTGAAGAACAGGGTAATAGAGTATACAGAGAAATGGATGAACTACAGTCTGGAACTGTAGAACTACAGAGTGTCCTTTATGGTCAGTGGAGCTGATGAGATGGACAGTGAATGTAGATACAAGGAGGTGTACATGGCAGTGATATTCTGATTTAGTTTTGGACATGTTTATTGTATTTGCTCTCTCTAACAAGGAAAACCATTTAAAAACGATATTGTGTGAAGAGAAAAAAAATAATAAAAATGCAAGGTAAGACATACTTGAAACAAAATCCAGACTTGAGATTGCAGATGAGCAAACATGGCCATAAGTCGTTATGGGTGTCCAGAAGAGTCACAACTGGTGGAGCATTTTAAAGAACCACCTCCAGGAAGAAAAAGCTGCCACAAAGAATCACTGCCTTATTTGGTAAAAGAGTGAGTGAGGAGTGAGGTGTCATCACAATGTGAACTGGTGATGGGAGGAGGTCTATAAGAAGAACCAGACGCTGAGGAGGGAGAACACATCAGTGAAGATGAAGAGAACTGCAGTTGCTTTGCAGCTGCTGCTGCTGTTGCAGAACAGCCTGCAGGAGACTGAAGCTGCTGATGCTCTGAAACCGGCAGACGAACTGAAGCATCTGGAAGACATTATGTATCAGGTGGGAACCTCGTTGGTTGAGCTGAAGACTGAAATGAAATACATGGAAAAGGAGAACAAAGGTACAATTCAGTTCTTTAAATGTTCTAGCTCTTATCAGCACACCCTACATAAGAACAGTTCCACATTTACCGTCTACAGTCAGATGCTTTTAGAATTTCAGGTCGTCTTACTTCATGCTTTGAGGTTGATGGAGAACTCTTGACAATTCTTTGGCAGCCCTGAAGACCAAAATGACCGAACAGATCAAAGAGACCAAAGAAGTCCAGAATAACATGGAGAACCTGAAGAAAGAGCTTTCAGGTAATGGGACTAGTAAAGTACAGACACTGTGATGTGATGCACTGTTTGGGAGTGTAATTTGGTTTGCTTCATGTGCTTAGCACAAGCCCAAGAAATGTCTACCACAAAGACCAAACTAGCAGCCAGTGAGGGTGAAGTTCAGAAGCTGAAGAAAGAAAATGCAGGTGAATCCATGTCTAAGTCTTTAGTTTGTTTATTTAATGATGCATTGTGACGAAGATGCCTTCTCCTTTGTATTTCCACAAACAGGGATAAAATCGTCCATTGCAGTGTGTCAGGGTGAAGTTCAGAAGCTGAAGAAGGAAGATGCAGGTGAATCCATGTCCAAGTCGTCTATAGTTTGGCTATTTAGTGGTTCATTGTGATTAACACACAAGGAATGTCGTATCTCCACAAACAGGGGTAAAAGCTGCACTGAATGCCCTGCAGAAGGAGAATACAGGTAAATCACTGCAGTGTGGATACAGAACGTCACTGACTGGTGGAACTGTCTTGGTGATAATCCAGTATACCAGAGCCCTACTAAATCTGGATTAGTTTTGATTGGTTGGTTTATACAGAATATCATCATAATCCCAGATATCCCATATATTCAAACTGGCATAGCCTGGACGCATGGGCGTATGTTTGCATATGGCCAGTAGAGACATGTCCCTACCAATATTTGAGCTCACTCCAAAACTCATTTGCGTTATTTTTGGAGTGAATCCATAGTAGGCTAGCAGTCCAGTTTCTAGGAGGAGAGCACATAAAATGGGTGGAAATATTAAGTTATGTTAAATTTCAGTCTCGAAATTCCATGAAAGTATCACCATTAATGAATTATCTTATGTAGGAAACATAGCAGGCTAGAGAATTTGAGAAGGCTCATGAGGAAACGGGTGAGTCTTCAGGGTTCCTGGTGAGGTCCTAATTATGAATTATGCAGTATTTGCAATTGCCCTTTGAAAGAAATGTGACCCCAAGTTAATCACTTTTGTATGTATTTCATTTGTCAGTGCATTTTTTTGTATTATTTTTTTTTTAATTTAATTTCAATATTTTAGGCACAGAAATAATGTTGCATGCAAGTCACAACATGCAGCTAGTTGCATGACAGTTTACCATGTGAAGCCAGCCTAACATCCGGTTAATGGAAGAAAGAACAGCATTAGACTAGTAAAGTGGCTAATTCAGTTTACACAATGCTGCTAAATCAGATAGCAATCACATTGTCTTGTTAAAGGTACTTTCAAGAAATGTAATTTTCCTTTCTGCTCCTGAATAGCCCTCACCTACAGCACAATACATTACAACAGTTCTTTGCCATGATTAAAGGAACTGTGCCAAGTTGGTCTACATTTTAGTGGTTAGCTTTGTCTTCACCAAAAAAAGACTGACACTGTCTGTTACCAGGCTTTGCTATTATGTTCTAGTGAGGTTAATTCAAAGAGAACTACTGTAACGGATCTCATCAGTAATCAATCAGGTTACAGCACTCCTCCCAGGTAAAACTAATCCACCTCAAAAAGGGCAATAAATATATTCTGTTCTTTTATATTTTTTTAAATTGAAAAAATTGAACTAAACAGCTTTGAAGGGGAGACTGCGTACCAGTGAGGGTGATGTGAAGAGTCTGCAGAAGAAGGTCTTAGGTAAGCCGTTCGTCAGTTCTTTGGTGCTGCTAATAAGTTCCCACTAGCTTTCTCATGTTCCCTGTTAGTAAATTATGCTGTTTTTCTCTTTATGCCCCTTCAGAGCATCCAAAGGTGGTGTTTTCAGCAGCTTTGACTTCCAAGGTGGGACCCCTGAGTGCTAATTCTGATGTGGTCTTCCCCAAAGTTATCACAAACATCGGAGGAGCTTACAACCCAAACACAGGTATTATAAAAGAGGTCTAGATGTCCAATTAGACCCATTCGGAGATTTCAGAATAGGACAGTATTGAGTGTGAGGCAGCTAGAAGCAGGAATGGTGTTACACTCTTCTGTAACTGTTACAGGCTGAGTAGAATGTAAAAGTCCAAGAACGCAAAGAGTCTTTTATTCACATATACAACAAATAGGTTATTGTATGTAAGGACAGAATATATGTACTAATATATGTAGACTTCACAGGCTTTAGAGTAAAACCAGTTTTGGGTCACCATTTTAGAAAATGTGCATATTGTTTTTTGAAGATTCTGAAATGGTATATATTCTAAAATTAATCTTATAAAAAATGAAGGATTCTACTTGCTATATTCACTGACCACTTTTGTAAATGCTGCAGAGAAATCAATAAATGTCTTCATTATTTCATGTCTGAGAAAAATAATTTTCTTATTTAAAGGCACATGCTAGTAAAATTTCATGTATTCATTTAAATTTAGCATGTACATGACATGCTAGTAAACCCAAAGCTGGTTCTTGGAGACTGCAGACCCTGAGAACGTGGTTTTTAGCCCACTTTTGTGTGTAGTATAATGGGATGGGAGCAGCCATTGGACATTGTGACACTTAATCCACATTTTCCTCATTCAGAAGTTTCTGTTCAATGATTACGACTTAGGAATTCGTGACTGAATAGTTTACAAGTTATCAAATTTCTGATTACAACACCTGTGCATATCTCATTTCAGGAGTCTTCACAGCTCCAGTCAAAGGAGTCTACTACTTTCGTTTCATGGTCGGTTCTTGTAACAAAGGTTACTCAGGAATGTATCTGAACAAGAACAAGAACCAGCTGACAGATTTATTTCAGTATAATGCTGATGGTTATTGTAAGTATATTTCTGGAGTTGTCACAGTGCAGTTGGAGCGTGGAGATGTTGTTTGCCCTGGCATTTATAAAGGTGATATAATCTATCCAAATGGCAGCACATTCGGTGGCTTCTTGCTGTTTACTATTTGAGAAACGATTGTTGACTACTGATTATTGAACAGTTGAGTACAATGTAATAAAAATTTGGTCAAAATTGACCTAAACTGCAACTCTGGCACTTCACACACTTGTCTTCCTTTGTTAGTCACAGAATCATTTAATCACTGTAAGATATTTTTGAAAATGTGGCTTTTACAATTCAGTACTGAAAAGTCTATTAAAACAATAATATTGTTCTTGCTACATTAAAAATAAACATCTTTTTTTATTGGTCCATTACTGAATGTAGTGTAATGCAATTTACACATCTGCACACTGCGCTAAACAAAGTAAGCATAGTATTCTATGGTATATCAAAGTTTGATCAGTGATTTCAGACGTTCCTGCTTTGCAAGACGACTTTCTAGGACCAAGACATCATGTTACTACTCTCTGATCTACAGGTATCTGTTGGTAATGAATTAGATCAAGTTCAACTCTTTAAGCATCACCCAGCTAAATCCTTAAAGCTATAGTTATTTAATTCAGTTTAAACGGATTTATGTAGCACTTTCTACAACATCCCGGTCTAAGGCGAGTGGTGGCAGTGGTGAGGAAAAGTGGTGAGGAGAAACCTAAAATCACAGAGGGAACCCATCCTCTTCTGGTCAACATCATATAGAACATAAATTAACAGAAAAAGAACAATACAAATGAGGAATAAAGAATAGACGATGGAGAGCCAGTGGTAAACATTGAACAATGAAAAGAGATGAGCCTGATATCAGACAGATTTATTTAGGCTAACCAGTTATAACCAATGAGAATCAGTGAGTCAAATTACACACAGATTACATTACCAGGCCGCCTCTTGTAAAACTAGTCCAACTCAATTAGGGCTTAAGATGAATATCTAAATGTCTTCCGCACCACAGGAGAGGAGGTGGGGCTAGCATGCATGACGGTACCAATGTCCACTGGCCTTCCATCCAGAGATTGGACAATGAACCACATACATAACTGGCATCATCTAAGAGGTTCCAAAATTCTTCACAATTTGGTAGTTCCAAAAATTTCCATCCACTCCAAAGATGAAACCACAGTTTTGAGAAATGTGAGTTTATGAGAAAATGCTCCGAGCAGACAGCTGTGAATTAACAAGGTTTACCAATGATGAATTTGTACAAGGTGGTGCATGGACAAAACACATGGAGCACTCCAATAAAAGGTCTTATTTATTAGGAAGAGCTAGCCATAAAGGGGAGAGATAGCACCGACTGCCTACATTAATCAGAGAACCTGCATTACAGCCTCAGGAACTTATCCAGTCTTATTGTCTCCATGTGGAGGTTTACTGTCAGGGTTTGAAAGCGGAGTTGAAGTCATGTCATTTGGAAAATCAAAAAAAAAACATGCTGCCAAACAGCAACGAAAAATGTGTCTTTTGTATGTTACGATTTAGTACTGCTTACATCTGAAGTTGAGAGCAACTCCTCACACAGAAAATAGTCTTTTTGGTGGTTTTATTAAATAGTATGGATATTTAACTCCTCATTTAGTGATACAGAGACTCCACATTACATGATTTGGTTTTGCTACCTAAACAGAACTTCAACTATTGACCTCTTAATAGTTTTTGCATTCATGTAATACAATTGTTGAATGGTGAAAGAGGGGAAAATGATAATGAGGGGGACGATGATGAAATTTATACCTTTTTTCTGCATGAGCCGACATACTAACCATTCTGGTGTTGTTCCGGTGGTGGCGGTCCGTCTGTAGACATATTCATCATGAATAATTATGTAGCAAGACATGTTGTAACTTGAGTTAAGTGGTTTTCTTTAACGCTGACATGCTAAATGACTTTGTATTTGTTATCAAGATAGCAGTCTCTGACCTGTATGTAGAAATTTGGAAATCTCAAGTACATTGAAGCGAATAAACAGTCCTGGGCTCAAGTACAGCATGTGAGTTTAACCCCAGATCTTCAGTTCCAGAACTTTATAAGATCAATATTTAAACGGGTAAGAAATGTAAGCTATCTTTTTAACTATTAACAGTAATATAAATATAGTACCATAAGAACAGTGCTGTAAAAATGAATTTTCCCCATTTCAAATAATATTAGACAAAGATAACACAAGTATACCCAAAATACAGTTTTAATAATAATTTCATTTACTGAAGGAACAATACGGTTCAGCCTTGCCTCCACAATGTAAAAAATTACCCCACCAGCAACGAAATCAACCAGTTAAACGAATTCAATTGACTGCTGAATTCAGTTCCACAGCTGCACCCAGTAGATGACTACTGCCATACCTGCTGAATGTCAAAATCACAGTTAGAATTATGAAGGTCTCAATCAGCACTACATTCAAATACAGATGCAAAACAAAGTCAATGAAATCTTTTTTTTCTGGAAAAGGTTGCAAAGCCATTACTAGGGATCTGGGACTCCAGAAGCACAGTGAGAGACGTTATCCACAAACGGAAAAAAACTTGGAAAAGTGGTGAATCTTCTCAGGCCCCCCAAGAGTTCTGCAATAATACTCTGTGGACTGACGAATTAAAGGTTTAACGTTTTGGAAGAGATGGG
>CM067496.1:24514159-24551401 GCA_034552555.1 Semaprochilodus insignis
GCTATACCTGCTGAATGTAAACATCACAATTAGTAATGTGAAGGTCTCAAACAGCAGCATGTGATGCAGCATTCTAAAGACATTCAAATACAGATGCAAAACAAAGTCAATGGAATGATGCAGCTTCACATCTGCTTTTTGATATGAATCAGATTGTGTCACTGGTTTGCAAAATTAACCATCTTAGATGTGGGTTAGGGTTCAAGCCCTTAAACTTTGGAAGAATTCCACTTTGGAAGAATTCCAGGAAAAGGCTTTGGATTTGGTCTAGATTCAGTTCCAGGTGGCACATTCCAGAGCTATTTCTTGGAATTTGATTGCCATTCCAAATAAATGTTTATTTGCTCTGCTACTCAAGATTGCTATTATGATCTTGGAAATTACTGAATTATTTCTATGGTATGATCCTAATCAAAGATCTTTGTTTTTAACCCTCTGAATTTTTGACTAGGACTTTGGAATTTGGGGATTTTTTGTTCCTTGTTCCTTAAGGATCATTTGTTCCTTACCATCTGAATTTTTTATTTTTTTTATCATTTTCCTAATATTACACAGTCTGCAGACAAAGAACACAAGACGTTGTACAGTATAGTCAACTGAGTTTGTAGTTCTTGATGCCCTGAGAATCTTAAGTTCACAGTATGATCTCATCAGTCCAGCAAAGTCGGGCTCCACTCCTGAATCCTGCAGGTAATTGTTGCTGAGGTCCAACTCTTTCAGGGCAGATGTATCTAGTTTCCAAACCAATCCCAGGTTTTCACAAGTGTTTTTCCTAAGATTCCACAATCTTCCTAAGATTCCACAATGACCGTCTGCAGAAAGACAACACAACAGATGCAAATTTGTCAATTGAGTTTGTAGTTCTTGCTGAAATGAGAATCTCCAGTTTAGAGTGTGTTGTAAACTTAAAGAAGAGATGCCATGTGGTGTAGGTGTTGAAGAGAAGATTTCCGCTTGACACTGTCTTGTTTATATAAAAATGATTTATTTCATAATTAAGCACAGTGTCTTTTCAAGCACTCGAGCTGCTTGGGCGAAGTCCTCTCCAATCTGGGCTCCCCCTGTCCAGCTCAGGAGTTCACTCTTTTATAGGCTAGTTGTTTTCAATGTATAGAAACCATCCGGAATTAGCATCATCAGCAGTTTGGAACTCCAGAAAAACAGGAAATATAGAACAGGAAAGCAGCCCCTGAACTTTGGACAGGAACTCCCAACTTAAAATTTCCATACAATGCAAAACTAGGTATCCCAGATACATCAAATGTTAAGTCTTTAGTCCAGCACAGAGTAGCTGCATTCCTGAGTCCTGAATGTCACTGCTACTGAGGAACAAATATTTCAGGGATTTTTCTTTTGGTACGTTCCTAAACAAAGATTTTGTTCCTAGCCATCTGATATTTTGACCAGGACTTTGGAATTTTGGGACTTTTGTGTACATTTCAAAATTTTGAAAGTTCTAGTTTTCATCTGTTCATCAGCTTCTGTGTCACGCTTCCGGGTTTCCCCGGATCCGCTGCTCCTTCGGCCTCCACTTCCCAGAGTGCATCATCCGATGGCGTCACACCCACATGTCCCCAGTCTCCCAATCATTCCTGCTCTAGGTCTCCCAAGTACTAGCATGCATCATGATCATGAATCACCAGTTTGCATTTAAGCCCCACAAACAAACACACACACACTCACTCACTCACTCACTCACTCAAATTTTGCCAAACTCCCGTTCTTTTCCACTGTTTGTTGTCTCCAGCTTTGACCTCCTTTGCTCTTTGACTACCGATCTCTTCCTTGTCCCCTTTGGCTTTGTTCTCTTGTATCTTCTGGCTGTTTGATCTCATTCCGTCCTCTAACTATTCTCTCTGCCTCTCCCCTATATTCTGGTTGCCTCACTGACTGTCTGTTCTGGTTCTGACCCTAGCCTGTATCCTGACTTTGATCTCACCTTCTCCTTTATGTTTGGTCAGGTTTTGCTGCTGTGTTCAACTGCTCGATTGTTTAATAAAGCTTACTTGACTTTTAGCTCGGTGCACATCAGTCCGAGTTCTTTGTCTGTTACATTCTGCTCATCTCTGACAAATCAGTGACAAGACTGTGTAGAAGTGATGTCTTTTGGACAAAGCAGTGAATTTTGAGAAGTTTTTAAAATAGTGTAGACAGCATTCCAAGAATATGATCTGAAACCCATTTTTTCCATTGGAATAGATAAGAGAGAATCCCAAATCTATAATATCAGTCTGTGAACCCGTGGTTCTGAACACTTGACACTAACAACACCATACTCGCACTGAGGGTCTTGAGACAAGTGCATCCCTGCCTGGCCTGTGCCCATGTGGTGCCCCTAGACCCAGCGACTGCTACTTTTGTTGCCTCCCAGTCAGGGGGCTGGCACTCTGATATGTCGTTAAACAACTCTTGAGTTCAAATGTTTTTGAGGTCTTCTTGGGCTATGCTGGGAAATGCTAAATGATCTGTGGACGCAAGTGGAGAAGGTGAGGGAAGCAGGTCTTTTTAATCATATAATAAATTAATGGTCATTTTTCCTGGAAATGAAATGAACAACACAGGGAAAGAGAAATATGAGGCGTTAATGATGGCATAAGATGTTACAGGTCTCCAGAAGAGTCACAACTGGTGGAGCATTTTAAAGGACCACCTTCAGGAACAAACAAGCTGCCACAAAGAATCACTGCTTTATTTGGTAAAAGAGAGAGTGAGGAGGTGAAGTGTCATCACAATGTGTACTGATGATAGGAGGTCTATAAGAAGAGCAGAGAACCAGACACTGAGGAGGGAGAACGCATCAGTGAAGCTGAAGAGAACTGCTGTTGTTGCTTTGCAGCTGCTGGTGCTGTTGCAGAACAGCCTGCAGGAGACTGAAGCTGCTGATGCTCTGAAACCCTCAGATGAACTGAAACATCTGAGAGACATCATGTATCAGCAGGGAACCTCGTTGGTTGAGCTGAAGACTGAAATGAAATACATGGAAAAGGAGAACAAAGGTACCATTCAGTTCTTTAAATGTTGTAGCTCTTATCAGCACATCCTACATAAGAACAGTTCCACATTTACCGTCTACAGTCAGATGCTTTAAGAATTTGAGGTCATCTTACTTCATGTTTTGAGGCTGATGGAGAACTCTTGACAATTCTTTGGCAGCCCTGAAGACCAAAATGACCAAACAGAGCAAAGAAGTCCAGAATAACATGGAGAACCTGAAGAAAGAGCTTTCAGGTAATGGGACTAGTAAAGTACAGACACTGTGATGTGATGCACTGTTTGGGAGTGTAATTTGGTTTCCTCCATGTGTTTAGCACAAGCCCAAGAAATGTCTGCCACAAACTAGCAGCCAGTTAGGGTGAAGTTCAGAAGCTGAAGAAGGAAGATGCAGGTGAATCCATGTCCAAGTCGTCTTTAGTTTGTTTATTTAATGGTTCTTTGTGATTAACATTCCCTGTCCCTTGTGTTTCCACAAACAGGGATAAAAACGTCCATTGCAGCCAGTCAGGGTGAAGTTCAGAAACTGAAAAAGGAAAATGCGTGTGAATTCATGTCCAAGTCGTCTTTAGTTTGGTTATGTAAAAGTATAACTCATTCCTTCCAAAGATAATGTGAACAAGTTCATACTGGTAGGGACAATTCTATCCAATTCTATGCCACTACGCCCATGCTTTACAAAAGAACGATATGGTGTTTTTAAAAATATGAGCTAGTAATTTGGCCAACTAATTGTTTGGCTATGTTGCAGTGTGACTGTCAAGTTGCACAGAAATGATGGAGCATGCAACTCACAACATGCAGCTAGTTGCATGACAGGTTACCATTTGAAGCCAACGTAACTTCCAGTTAATGAAAGAAAAAACAGCATTAGATTAGTAAAGTAGCTAATTCAGTTTACACAATGCTGCTAAACCAGATAGCAATCACATTGTCTTGTTAAAGGTCTTTCAAGAAATTTAATTTCCCTCCTTCTCCTAAATAACCCTCATCTAAAACACCATACATTACAGCAGTCCACGATTAAAGGAACTGTGCCAAGTTGGGCCACATTTTAGTGGGTAGTTTTGTCTTCACATCACTAATAAAAGAGGTGATGTTGTCTATTACCAGGTTAATTCAAAGAGGACTACTGTAATGGATCTCATCAGTAACCAATCAAGTTAAAACTAATCCCTGGTAAAACTAATCCACCTCATGAAGAGCAATAAATACATTTTGTTCTTTTTTTAATTAAACTTTAAACAGCTTTCAAGGGGAGACTGAGTACCTGTGAGGATGATGTGAAGAGTCTGAAGAGGAGGGTCTTAGCTAAACCGTTCCTCAGTTCTTTGGTGCTAATAAATTCCTATTTGCCTTCTGATGTTCCCTGTTAGTAAATGATAATGATTTTTCTTTTTCCACCTCTTCTGAGCATCCAAATGTGGCGTTTTCAGCAGATTTGATTTCCGGGGTGGGACCCCTGAGTGCTGAATCTGATCTGGTCTTCCCCAAAGTTATCACAAAGATCGGAGGAGCTTACAACCCAAACACAGCTTTGAGTGAGAGGCAGCTAGAAGCAGGAATGGTGTTACACTCCTCTGTACAGGCTGAGTAGAATGCAAAAGTCAAAGAACACAAATAGAGAGTCTTTTATTCACATATACAACAAGCAGGGTATTGTCTGTAAAGACAGAATATATGTACTAAATATTTAGAAAACGTGCATATTTTATTTTCTTCAGCATTCTGAAGATTTTGAGGATTCTGAAATTATACATATTCTGAAATTAATATTATAAAAAGGATATAATTAAGGATTCTACTTCTATATTGACTTACTTATCTACCACTTTTGTAAATGCTGCAAAGAAACATATACTCATTTAATGGGTATGAGTAAATGAATCAATTACATATTCATTCATTTACATTTTGCATGTAAATAACATGCTAGTAAACCCAAAGCTGGTTCAGGGAGGCTGCAGGCCTGAGAACTTGCATGGGGATGCATGTGAGTTTTAGCCCACCTTTGTATGTAGTATAATGGGATGGGAGCAGCCATTGGACATCATGACACTTGATCCACAAGTTTCTGTTCAGTAGTTACGATTGAGAGTCATGACTGAGTAGAGTTTACTAGGCAGGGCAAGGCAAAGAGTTTACTACAGACTTATAATTATACTTGATAAATAGATGATAAATGTGTAACTCTCATTTCAGGATTTTTCACAGCTCCAGTCAGAGGAGTCTACTATTTCTGTTTCACTCTTTCTGCTGGTGACAAAGGTTACTATTCTGGAATACGTCTGTACAAGAACAATGATTTCGTGGTATATTATACTACTTGTATAATACTGATGGTTTTAATAAGTATATTTCTGGAAGTTATACAGTGCAGCTGGAGCGTGGAGATGTTTTTCGCACATGCATCAATAATGGTGACATAGTTATGGAAAATTAGTCTCAGCACGTTCAGTGGCTACTTGTTGTTTACCATTTGAGTAACAATTAATTGCTGATCGATAAACAGTGGAGTACAATGTTAAAAAAAATTGGTCAAAATTGAACAAAAAAAATGTAACTCTGGCACTTCACAAACTTGTCTTGCTTTTTACATTGATCAGTAAAATAGTTTCATTATTCTCATTATATAATTCAGTACATTAAAAGTCTATTAAAACAATATTATTATTGTCCCTGCTGCATTAAAAATAAACCGTTATTGAACTCTCCGTTACTGAATCTAGTGTAATGCAATTTGCACATCTGTACACTGAGCTGTCCACACTAAACATGGTATTCCACTGATGTGTTGAATCAGGTGTGTTAGATCAAGTTTGATCACTGATTTCAGACATTCCTGATTTACAAGACAACTTTCTAGGATCAAGACTGTGTTACTACTTTCTGATCTACTGGTATCTGTAAGTCATCAATTAGATCAAGTTCAAATCTTTAGGCATCACTCAGCTAAATCCTTAAAGCTGTAATTATTTAATTTAGATCAAAGGTATTTATGTAGCACTTTCTACAACATCCAGGTCTAAAAGACGGGTGGCAGTGGTGAGGAAAATTGGTGAGGAGAAACCTTAGAGTGAACAAAAATCACACAGGGAACCCATCCTCTTCTGGTCAACACCAAATATAACACAAAGTAATAGAAAAAGAACAATACAAATGAGGAATAAAGAATAGATGATGGATAGCCAGTGGTAAATACTGAACAAGGAAAAGAAGTTAAGCTGATGTTGGACAGACGTATTTAGGCAAACCAGTTATAACGAATAAGAATCAGTGAGTCAAATTCCACACAGATTACAGTACCAGGTCGCCTCTTGTAAAACTGATCTAGCTCAGTTAGGGCTTAAGATGAATACCTAAATGTCTTCTGCACCACAGGAGAGGAGGAGGGGCTTGCATTCATGAGGGTACCAATCTCCACTTCCATCCAGAGATTGGACAATGAAGCCCAAGCATAACTGGCATCATCCAAGAGATTCCAAAGTTCTTTCACAATTTGGTAGTTCCAAAAATTTCCATCTGCTCCAAAGACAACACAAAAGCTTTCAGAAATGTGAGTTTATGAGAAAATGCTCCAAGCAGACAGCGGTGAATTAACAAGGTTGATGAATTTGTACAAGGTGGTGCATGGACACATGGAGCACTCCACCAAAATGCCTTGGCATACCGGTGTACTCATCACAGAGAACTAGCCAAAAAGGGGCGTACATTAATCAGAGAACCCGCCTTACAGCCTCAGAAACTTATCTGATCTTATTGTCTCCGTGTGGACGTTCACTGTCAGGCTTTGAAAACTGAGTTTGACTCATTTCATTTGGAAACCCCCCTAACGTGTAAAGTGGTGGTCAAAATCATCACGAAATGATGGAGGTTTAGACCTTCTGCTCTGCTTCTGTCATCCCGCACGTATTAGTGCCATAGTGTCTATAGAGAGATTCACTACGTGTAACTGTCTATGGTGCTGTGTGGTCATGTGTAAGAAGAAGTAAAATATGGACCTCCTAAATGAGTTTGTATGATTTTGGAGATAACAGTCCTTATCAGTTTTTGCCAGGACAACAGCTAAGCAGAGCTATTACGCAAACCTCAATGCACAGAAATGTTGGTGACTACACTTTGATACTGTACTGCAATGATTTTGTGGCACTCATAACTTTTATATAGCTTGTTTATGTTATGTATATATCTGATGTTGAGGGCAAATCCTCACCCAGTAAATTGTCTTGTTGGTGGTTTTACTGAATAGAATGGATATTTATGCAGTGTTACAGAGCTTCCACATTACATGACTGATTTGGTTTTGCTACCTAAACACAACTTCAGACTATTGTCCTTTTAATAGTTTCTGCATACGTGTAATCAAATGTTTACTGTTTGATGATGGTTAAAAAACCCTTTTTCTGCCTGATCCGGCCTACTGACCTACTAATATCATTCGGTTGGTGGTGGTAGTTTGCCTGTAGAGATTGTTATTAAGGCATGTGGTGAATCAAGATAACATCTTAGATAATAATCTGTACAGTGAATAAACAATCCTGGGCTCAAGTACAGCATGTCAGTTTAACCCCAGCTTCTTAACCCGACCCAACGTTTTAACCTATAACAGTAATATAACTACAGTAGCATAAACACGGTGCTGTGAAAAAGAATTTGCCCCTTCCTGATTTCTTCTACTTTTGTATATTTGTTTTTGTTTTTTTGCTTCAGTGTTTTCTTCAGACTACTTCTAATATGAGACAAAGATAACACAAGTAAACCCAAAGTACTGTTTTTCAATGATGATTTCATTTACTGAAGGAAACATGCTGTTCAGCCTTACCTGCCCAATATAAAAAATTACCCCACCAACAACTAAATCAACCAGTTAAACTAATCGAATGGACTATTGGGTTCAGTTATACAGCCGCACCCAGTCATGACTACCACTATACCTGCTGAATGTAAACATCATGGTAAGTAATGTGAAGGTCTCAAACAACAGTATGTGACGCTGCGTTCTGAAGAAATTCAAATACAGATGCAAAACAAAGTCAATGAAATCTTCTGTCTGGAAAATGTTACTGGGACTCCAACAACCGACAAGAATGAAACTTTGTATTGTGATTCTATCATAGTACTCTACTGGCAGCAGTGGATAGAGGAAGGCACACACAGCATCAGTATGTGTGGAGTGTGTTTATGTGGTCTGGCCCGAGGGACACTGTGTCTGATCACTTTGTCTATAAGAGAAAAAACTTAGAGTTTGACCGGAACATTCTATGTAAATAATTTATGGTGTAGTTTGGTGTGAAAGGGTGCTTTGGTGTGAAATGCTGAATTGTTTAAAGTGGTGGTGATAGAAACCAGATGTCTGAGGAGTTCAATGCCTCTAAAAGCTCCTTCACAGAAGGAACATTTATGATAGTTCTGAGAAGGTTTTGGTCTAGATGATCCCTGGTTCCTCTCACCTCCAAGCTGATATTCTCTACAACGAATCATTTCACTTCAGACAAATGAACTGGAATGAACTGTTTATTGCAACAATAAATAATTAATTATGCTTAAAATAAAGTTTTATTAAAGTAGAACAGGAGTGTCTCAGTGCTGGGCGAGATCCTGAAGTTGAAAGTATTTTAGAATCCTGGAGAATCCTTTAGAATAAAGGGACTAGTATATCATACGGGGACAACTTCAGCCACTAGGGGGGATCCAAAGCTTAATAAACCAGACTGATTAATTTTTCACAACTCATTGAGCCCTGAGGAAACTGTAGGCCAAATAACTTCAACATTTCTTTTATAATCCAAATAATAAGTGCACGTTAATGCATGAAGACCGGCTCAGAGGTGCAGTTTAGTGCTGCTGTAATGTAGGATTGTTTTAGTGAATAAAGCTGTACTGGTGCTTGTTATTTTGCTGATTAACTGAATTATTGAGGGAAAAAAAACTAATATTTGCATAGCAGCACAGGTTAATAATGGACCAACTCATGGATAAATGGAAGACCAAGCAGCCAAACAATTGGTGGGAGAAACTATGGAAGGAGAAATAAGAAAGGATGAAGGGGTGGAGGGAAGACAAGATCATTGTTGAACTTCTTTTGATCTGATTTGGAAAGAAAAACATCTGATGAGCAATTGTTCAAAATTTTTTGATTATATGGTGTGTATGAAATATGTGAGTTTATGACTGTTAAGATTCTGAGGCCTGTGATGGTCACTATGGTTTGTAATAAAAAGATCACAAAATTAATTTGGTCTAGTCAGAGCGAAATGAAAAATGTGTTGTAATATTTCAGTTAAGCAACATCCTGAAGCAACAACTGACTCTGGTTCATAACCACTACAGGTTGCAGAATTGTCCGTTTTCTTACAAATGATGTTGGATTTCCTTTCATGGCATAAATATTTTATAAATTGTATTTACAAGAATTACACATTTATAAAACCTAAACTAAAAGCTTGTTTTTGCTGCATTCTGGATCATTGCAGGGCTTTTTAATGATATCCAGTGGCTATTCATGACAGGAAAGCAGGAGAAACCACAATCTGTTTTTGAAGACTCTGTCGTTGTTGTTGTTGTTGTTGTTGTTGTTTTTACTGATGTAAATTAATGTGTGCTCCTGCTCGTCTGTAATGAAAACCTGCTTCCACGCAGCATTTTGAGGATAAGACTGAACACCACTGTTTGGAACAATGCTTTAGAACAGGGGCCTGGTCTTTGAGATCTACCAGAATTTGGTACCAGTACTAGTCTTACATACCTCATTCCTGTAATTAAGACTTTCAAAAAATTCTCCAGCAATAGATCTTCATGACCAGGGTTGAGGAACTCCTTTTGGTTCATTTGGATGGTTATCTAATTAGTCATTTTTGTAAGCAAAAAATGTGAGATGTGGGGAACTGTGAGAAATTGAGGCTCCTAACAATCACTTGGAAGACCTGGTAGACCCACCAACTCCCATCTGATAAACAGTCCTTAAAGCTTCAACTCCATCCTTCCACTGTGAGAAGACACATCAACGCTACGGAGGTCTGACAGGATGTGTAGCTGTTCAAGAAGCTCCTTGCTGAGAGCTGCTGGAGTTTTCAGAACAACAGACTGACCACCCCAGAGTCCACTCCTCAACACCAGCAGCAGAAGCAGAAAATGCTAAACCAACTTCTGAGACTGAACTTTGGAGGTGTGTCTCTTTTAGGAATTTAAAGGGAGTCTCCTGAAAAGAATAGAAATGGTAATGAAGATAAAGCAAGGTTCACCAAGAACGATTGCTTGAATACCCGGGGCAAGTAAAACGTGATGTAGGGCACGAAAAATCACTTGGCACCTTCATGTTAGGGTGGAGGGCTGAGAACAGAGCAACATAACAGAGGCCAAACTTCACCAATTCACTTGAACCCTTAACCCCTCACCATGCGAAAATGGTCTTATTCATTTGCAAGCCCAGTTACAACAGACCAGTGGTATTGTTTGTTTACAGGTGACATGAGAGCAAGGCACAAATACAACGCAAAGCAAGTCCGCAGCTTCATTCCCTCATGGAAGACTTGGTTTTCATGGGTCGAATTTGATCCTTCTGTATCTGAGATGTTACTGATAACTTTAATGTGAGTGTATTTATAATAAAACAGAAATACAATGTAATGGAAGGAATCTAAACAAATTGATTAAAAACATTGTGTCAGTCTTTAGATTTACCATAGTAATCTACAATGTTTTGGGGAAATCCCATCTGAAGGAGCTGTCCAGCTGTATAAGCAATCTGGCTGATGCCTCTACTGTTGAAGGAGTTCTTAAAGAATGTTTAAAGAATGTTTGTTGTTGCTATTGAGGAGTTCCAGTACAGTACTGCTGCTGGACACTTGAAGGAAATTAATTAAGATAAATACATTTTAGTGAATAGTTTCTGCAGTTAATGTCACTAAACTTTGCAAGTGTGAATTGCTTGATTCATTATTTTTCTGAATTGTTGAGGAAAAAACACTAACAAGTGCCCAGCAGCACAGGTTAATAATGGACCGTGGGCAAACTCGGGGACAAATGGAAGAACGAGCAGCCAAGCGACTGTTGGGAAAAGCTATGGAAAGATAAATAAGAAAGGATGAAGGGGTGGAGGGAAGGAAATATCATTGTTGAAATTCTTTTGATCTTTTTTAATGCTCTTGATTTGGAAAGGAAAACATCTGATGAGCAATTGTCCACAAAGTTTTGACCATATAGTGTGTATGAAATACGTGAGACAGTTTATGACTTTGTTAAGATTGCAAGGCCTGTGTCGATCACTATGGTTTGGAATAAAGGGATCATAAACATAAATTTGGCTAGTCAGAACGAAATGAAAAATGTGTTGTAATATTTTGGTTAAGCAACATCCTAAAGCAACAACTGACTTGGGTTCAACCACTTTATGTGGCAGAAAAAAGGCAACAGAAGCCGACTCCAAGTCGACCAAGTCAAAAACACCATATTACATGGTTATAAGAGAAAGACCTTTCACCATGAGATAGACCTTTAAAATAGACTGGAACTTGGTAGCCAGTACTGGACACTTGAAGGCAATTAATTAAGATAAACATATCTTAGTGAATAGTTTTTGCAGTTAATGTCATTAAACTTTGCAAGTGTAAATTGCTTGATCCATTATATTTCTAAACTGAGAATCTACCTGCCTTTCTATTTCATAATTCTTTTCTTTATTTATTTATTTTATTTAGCTCTTCAAAAAGCCAGAATTCCAGATTGGAAAGCAAAAACTGGCCTTGGTATAGATGGTGCTGCTATGATCATAGGACATGATGAGGAGATCCCTCATATGGTAAATATTTTGTGTTAAATCTTATTGTTCTTCTGAGGCAACAGAGTTACTGAATGGTCCGTACAAGCAGTACCACTTCTCCCAAAAAGTCTGGTGAGAACTTAAAAGTCTTGGCTGAGGTACCTGAGACAAAAGGCCACAAACCTTGGCGGTACTCGATTGCTCCCACACTTACAACAAGCTCCATGTGTCCCATTGAAAGACTATGCAGTGGTCAAAGTTGGGAAGCCCAAAAACCTTGGTGGTACCCGATGGCTCCCTCAATTAGAACAAGCTCTGTGTGTCCTTTTAACAGACTATCTAGTGGTTGTCACCTAAATGCGAAACACCTATAAACCAAAAGTAATACTACTGCTACTACAATTATGGCAATAACAGTAACGGTTTGATGTGTTTAGATATGCAAGTGCTGATATGAATGCCCAGGCACACACACTGAACAAAGCCTGACCGATTACAGGCACCTGCTGTTTATTGTACTTATGCAGGAAGTTCTTTCTATTTGAGTGGGTTAGTGTTTTAATCAGCCAATAATTATTCAGGTTCCAGTCCAAAATACAAGCAGTGTTTAGGAGAACAAAAACGGTCTGTTTGTTTGATTACAGTCTAAGCTTGAAGGTACCGGATGATTAGCGGTATTACATTGCCCAATGTGTTACAAGCTCTTGAGACTGTGTTCCTGATGCTAACAAATGTATTCACCAGCCCAGGAGAAATCTTAGAGTTCATTGAAGATACAAAAGAAGGAAAGTTTCAGACAGATGAACTTAGAAATATGGGCCAGGAGTTCAGGGGTGAGTTTGACGGATGTGCGGGTGTGTGTTGTTAACCTTCTATACGGAGTGAAGGTTCAACTATTGGAAGTTATTTACATTTACGGTATTTAGCTGACACTCTTATCCAGAGCAACTTACAAGGTTAATCATATTACAGGTAGGCCAATGTAGTGTTAGGAGTCTTGCCTAAGGACTCTTATTGGTGTAGCACAGCATAGTCACCCAGACCAGGATTCGAACCCCAGTCTCCCACATGTGGTGAAGGCTCTCTGGTGGGTAGTGGTGTTACCCACTGAGCTACACCAACCACAAGTTATGATCGGCAGTCTCAACAAAAGATTCAAGAATATGGAAACGCATGGTTTCCTGAAATCTGCCTCAAAGCTGGTGGTCCTTGCAGACTTTTGAACAGACCACCTGAAACTAACTAATGTTTATTAATTAATGTTACCAAACATTTGATTTTAAATATAAAGTCATTTCAAGTTAATTTTGTGTTTGGTGTGAAACATTTGGTCATTTGCCTCAGTAAAATGAGGTACAAGTAAAATAAGATAACATAACAGTTTTTTTTATTGATCCCAAAGGAATTTGCAGTATATTAAGAAATTCCTTTTAAATTATATACTACAAGTTACAGGCTATTAACCAGTTTCTAGGGCTCTACTTGCACTGCTTCTTAACTTGTATGTATCTAACCACTCTCAACATACCTCCTTCCTCCACACTACAAAACACGGCAGGAACGTTCATCAATGATAGAGAGCGGATAATGTTACTCATTATTCTCCATCTGATTCATGCTCATAAACAAGTATCTCAGCTCATTATCATGGTTAAAGAGACTCAACATTTTTAAATATAATTTCTTAGGTTAGAAACTATAGAAATGATTCCTGAAAGTATAATCTTAAAAATAAACATATGTTGTGAAAATGTATATTTAAGAATAAATAACCGTAACTAAATACATTAGCTTATGTGTGCTTATTCATCATAATTTACACTTTGAAATACAAAGATCTGTATTTCAGTAGACAGTAGAAATTTGGTTCGGACAGTGACATTTAGTTTCAAACACCTGATATTAAATTTAGTTGTTGAGGATTCTGTGTGACTGAAATATGAGTAATTTAAGGGCTGTTTTCCATGGAAATGAAATAAACAAAGAAAGCTAAAGAGAAATGTGAGAGGCCATTACTGAGAGGTACATAAGATGAGCAAACATAGTCACGAGTCGTTATGGGTGGTCGGAAGAGTCACAACTGGTGGAGCATTTTAAAGAACCACCTTCAGGAAGAAAGAAGCTGCTATGAAGAATCACTGCCTTATTTGGTAAAAGAGAGAGTGAGGAGGTGAAGAGTCATCACAGTGTGAACTGCTGATGGCAGGAGGTCTATAAGAAGTGCAAAGAACCAGAGAACCAGACACTGAGGAGAGAGAACGTATCAGTGAAAATGAAGAGAACTGCTGTTGTTGCTTTGCAGCTGCTGCTGCTGGTGCTGTTGCAGAACAACCTGCAGGAGACTGAAGCTTATGATGCTCTGAAGCCTCTCAAGCTCTCACATGAACTGAAGCAACTGAGAGACATTGTGTATCAGCAGGGAACTGAATTCACTGAGCTGAAGACTGAAATGAAATACATGGAAAAGGAGAACAAAGGTACCGTTCAGTTCTTTAAATCCTATGATAATTGCTATGATAATCAGAAGCACCTTTTGTTGAAGCACAGTTCCACATACACTTACTGCTTTTAAAATTTGAAGTTAATGGAGAACTCTTGACAATTCTTTGGCAGCCCTGAAGACCAAATTGGCCAAGCTGATCAAACAGACCAAAGAAGCTCAGAATAACACAGAGAACCTGAAGAAAGAGTTTTCAGGTAATGTGACTAGTAAAGTAGAGACACTGTAATGCGATGCACTGTTTGGGAGGTTTGTTTAGTGTTTTGTCTGTTTTTCTAGAGAGCAATTTTGGTTTACTTTATGCTTTCAGCACAAACCAAAGAACTGTCTGCTACAATGACCAGACTAGCGGCCAGCGAGGGTGAAGTGAAGAACCTGAAGAAGGACAGTGCAGGTGAATCCATATTCAAGATGTCTTTAGTTTGTTTATTGAATGATTTATTGTGGTTAACATTCCTCATCTCTCATATTTCCATACACAGAGATGAAAACAGCATTAGCAGCCAGTCGTAGTGAACTGAACACCATGAAGAAGGAGAGTACAGGTAAAGCACGACAACATGGATATAAAACTTCACTGAGTGGTGGAATTATCAATGTGATAATGCAGTGTACTGAAGTTCTACTCCAGCTGGATTAGTGGAAGTAAGGGGTAACATAACAATCCCAGATTTCCAAAATGACACACCTTGGATGTTCAAGTCAGCATAGTGAAAACTAAATGTGGTGCCAAAAAAATAAAATGTAGGTATCAGTCTTTTGATATCCAGCCTAGCCCTTCCCTCCCTTTTCCTGGCTCTTTCCTTGAACACTCATATCATGTAACTCTTCAGCTTGAATCTTAATAAAAGTAAGATTGAAATTGAACAGGATTAAACCAGTGTGCAAACTATATCCTGGTATCTGTGGGACCCTATGTTGTTGGCTCCAGTGTCAGCTGGCTGCTAACTTGCTGGCTCATCATAGTGGGCACTTATTCTTCAGGAAATGCTCTTCTCTAGTTTGATAATGTGTCTTCCACACCATTGTTTGAGAACTGAGCAATAATTCACTCTTTGCAATAATCTTTCCGGAAGATGCACATTTCAAATGTTTGATTTCACCAGATAAATGGACTGTGAAACAGAAGGTGGTTTATTAAGCCCCTCTCTGAGTGAAGGTGTAGACTGCTGTGCCATAGACACTTCCATAAAATCTTGATTTCCTTCTTCTCAGAAACACTCCAAAAGTGTTGTACTATACAGTAGTCTTTTCCCAAAATTGATGGGTTTTGGATGAAAATCACAGATCTCTTCAGTATCACTCGAATTACAGCAATATTTCCAGGTAGAAGTAATCTAGCTCAAAAGGGCTTAAGATGAAACAATCATTTCAGTCTTTAATTGAACTTGCATGTAATTCACAGCTTTGAAGGGGAGACTGAGTACCAATGAGGGGGATATGGAGAGTCTCAAGAGGGAGGTCCTAGGTATGTGCTGCTAATAAATTAGCTTTTTTGTTCTGATGTTCCCTGTTAGTAAATTAGACTGATTTTTTTTATTTGTTCTTCACCACTTCAGAGCTTCCAAAGGTGGCATTTTCAGCAACCTTGACTGCATCAGTGAGTGACTCGAGTGGGGATGCTGATCTGGTCTTCTCCAGTGTTATTACAAACATCGGAGGAGCCTACAACCCCAAATCAGGTATTAACAAGACGTTCTACAATCCAATTAGTCCCTGTTAGAGCTTTCAGAATAGGAAAGTTGCAAGTGTGAGGCAGCCAGAAGCAAGAATGGTGTTACACTCTTCTGTAAATGTCATAGCCTGAGTAGCATGCTCAGTTGGTGTTGGTGTAGCTCAGTGGATAACACCACTACCCCTGAGGGAGCCACCACCACATGTGGGAGACTGGGGTTTAAATCCCAGTCTGGTTGACTGTGCTGTGCTACACCAATAGGAGTCCTTGGGCAAGACTCCTAACACTACATTGGCCTACCTGTAATATGATTAAACTTGTAAGTCCCTCTAGATAAGAGTGTCAGGTAAATGTAGAATGCAAGTATTGATAACTTGGACTCAATGCATGTGAGTTTTAGCCTAAATTTGGCAGCCATTGAACATCATGACAGTTTCTGGGCAGCGATTAGAACTGAGAGTGATGACTGAATGTCTTTTCCTAGTTATCAGTTTCCTGTTTATTCTTAGATGATCTACAGGTAACTCATGTGTATCTCTCATTTCAGGAGTCTTCACAGCTCCAACCAGAGGAGTCTACTATTTCCGTTTCACTGTCTGGTCTTTAAGCAGCGGTTACTATACAGGAATATATATGTACAAGAACAATGATGTTCTGACATATTTATATGCCTATAATTATGATAGTTATGGGAGGTTTATTTCTGGGGGTGTTACAGTGCAGTTGGAGGTCGGAGATATTGTTCGGACTCGCATTCCTAAAGGTTACATAATCTACCACACAGGAACAAATCCCAACATATTCAGCGGCTTCATGCTTTTCACCATTTAAGAAACAAAGTCAAATGCTACACAAGCATTTGGTCAGAATTGACCAATATATGTTAACGCTGTCTTTTCCCAAACTTACCATGTACACCGGGCAATCAAAACTAATAAACATGGCTTTTCACTGAAGTGTTGAATCAAGTGTGTTTGATCAAGGGAATCACTGATTTTAGACATTCCTGCTTTACAAGACCACTTTCTAGGACACTGTGTTGCTACTTTCTGACCCACTGGCAGATTTTTCTGTTGGTAATGAATCTGATCAAGTTCATCTCTTCAAACATTACCCATTATATAATCATTCAGTTGTACAGAATCGAGGTCTAAATTAACAAGCCAGGGGTGACAGTGGCAAGGAAAACTCTACGAGAAAGAAATTATTCAAATATAAAAAATTCCAACCTATTCTGGTCCACACTGGATAGAAAAACAATGATAGAAAAAGAACACTATAAATGAGGAACAAAGAATAATCAATGAATATCCAATTCTGCATATGGAACAACAAAAAGAATTGAGCCTGTTGTAGGACAGAAGTGTTTAGGCTGACCAATGATAAGGAAGAAACCAAAAATGAAAGATGGAAATCCAACATCTTCCAGTGAACACTGTATAGAAAAACCATGATAGAAAAAGAACAATATGAATGAGGAATAGTCAGTGAATATCCAATAATGAATATCGAGTACTGAAAAGAAGTGAGCCTGGACAGAGGTTTGCAGGCTAACCAATGATAACCAATGACAGAAAAGTTTAACTAACCACCACCAATGACAGAACAATATAAAAGATCACATGTTAACAGATGACAGAGGTTGTGTAAATGTTGTGACATAACTATTTTGATTAACCAATTATTACTGATGACAGTAAACAAATCAACATGTTAGCAATGTAGGCAACTGCACATGAAGTGAGCAAAATGTGATTAATGAATGAATTAAATCCTAATGGAGCATTGGTGAGCCCACAGGTTATAACCAAATATTCAAAGTGATCAAAATGAGGTCTGAAAGCATCCTCTTCCTGTCTCTCTCTAATCCGGATAAAATCATGTGCATTCTAAAGGTCAGTGAGATGTTTGGCATTCCTGCACTGCTCTAATTGAGATGGTACAAATGGAGGCCTTGGCAAACACTGCATCGACTCCATTCTCATTCCTGCCACTGTGGGGGACTTCAGGAGCTGAATGTGACGTTGGGCTAAAGCTTAGGCAGTATATTACTCTATAACTGTGTTCTCTAGTGGTGACAGTAGTTGTAGTTTGGATGTATGGCCCACTATCAACTCCCAGTAGAGCTGCCATAAGGCGGCTGTGGATTTCCTAAAGACTTCAAAGACGATCAACTGAATGTGTTTCTTGTACGGTAAGAAGCAGAAAATGCTAAACCAACTTCTGAGACTGAACTTTGGAGGTGCGTCTCTGTGAGGTCCTGAAAGTGAGTCTCCTGAAAAGAATCTCCTGACACTAAACACTCAAACAACTGATATTAAATTTGGTTGTTGAGGATTCTGTGTAACTGACATACGAATAATTTAAGGACTGTTTTCACTGGAAACGAAATAAATGAAGAAAGTTAAAGAGAAATGTGGTAGGAATGACTTCAGAGGTACATAAGATGAGCAAACATAGTCATAAGATGTTACGGGTGTCCAGAGGAGTCACAACTGGTGGAGCATTTTAAAGAACCACCTTCAGAAACAAATAAACTGCTATGAAGAATCATTGCCTTATTTGGTAAAAGAGAGAGTGAGGAGGAGAAGTGTCATCACAGTGTGAAGTGGTGATGGCAAGTCTATAAGAAGTGCAAAGAACCAGAGAACGAGACTCTGAGGAGGGAGAACGTGTCAGTGAAGATGAAGAGAACTGCTGTTGTTGCTTTGCAGCTGCTGCTGCTGGTACTGTTCCAGAACAGTCTGCAGGAGATTGAAGCTGCCGATTCCCTGAAGTCTCTGAAGCCCTCAGATGAACTGAAGCAACTGAAAGACATTGTGTATCAGCAGGGAACTGCACTAGCTGAGCTGAAGACTGAAATGAAATACATGGAAAAGGAGAACAAAGGTACGGTTCAGTTCTTTAAATCCTATGATTCNTAATGGAGCATTGGTGAGCCCACAGGGTATATCCAGATATTCAAAGTCACCAAAATGAGGTCTGAAAGCATCCTCTTCTTGTCTAACCCTGTCTCTTATGTTTTAATTGGGGAGGTACTGTAATTTGAGTGACTACAGACGAGATCTGGGATTTTAATCCAGTATGAATTTGCAATGCCAGTTTTTAAAAATTCCAGAGGGAACTACCTTGTGTACTAGGTCAAACCGGAAGCTCCTTTGTAAAAAAAAAAAAGTCGGTAAGAGAACCAACACAAATTCTTTCTGTCTTGAAACCTGAAGATAGGGTTGGCACAAGACGTTTTGATCCTTTCCGTTTGGAGTAATTCTACATAGATAGAACAGATTCAACATAGATTCTTTACCTCACAAGTGGTGGCGAGTCAAATTATGCACCAATTCCATTTTCGCACCTCTTTTAAAATGAATGTAGTTTGTATAGCAGTTAAGCCGCTCTTACTCACTCATCATCTGTAGTGCTTATACTCCTGAGTCTATCGCAGGTGTGCATTAAAGTTTGTGAACCCTTTACAATTTTCTATATTACTACATAAATTTGACCTAAAACTTCATCAGATGTATGTTAGTCCTAGAAGCAGATAAGAAGAACCAACTTAAACAAACATAAACACAAACACAAAAATATTTGACTTGGTCATTTATTTACTGAGGAAAATGATCCTATATTATGCATCTGTGACAAAAATATGTGGACTTTTAGGTTTAGCAGATAATCTGAAGATGAACTTAGAGTCAAATGTTTTCAATCAATGAGATGATGGTCAGGTGTGAGTGGGTGCCCTGTTTATTTAAAGAACAGGGATCTATCAAAGACTGATCTACACAACACTTGTTTGTGGAAGTACATGGCCTGAAAAATACAGATATCTGAGAACCTACAAAAATGAGTTGTTGATGCTCGTCGAGCTGGAAAAGGTTACAGAGCCATCTCTAAAGAGTTTGGACAGACTGCCAGACCATTACAGGGCAAACACACACCTAGGGGCAATTTGGACCATCATGTTACATGAATTACTATCTGCATTCATCTTTTCAACACAGGCTACTTTCTTTTCAAACAGTAATTCTGAACATGAAGAAAATGTAAATGTTTCAAGAAAATTTACAAAATCTAAATTTCATAAAAACCATCAACCATCAACCATGTATCTGAAACATGCCAAGATCTTAACTTGGAAAATTAAGGAAAATGGAAAATGTTTTATTCCAAATAACTTTGGAGCATTTCTATTGGTCTGTTCATCCTAAACTATTTACGCATATATTAAAACATGTTAACCATTTTCCATAGGACAAAGATTAGTGATGATCGGTTCCCTAATCTTAAAACTAATAACTGTTAACCAATCAACTGTTTTAGAGAAGAAGCTGGTTTATCAGGGACTGCAATATTGGTTTTAGTTTATTCAGGCCCAAATTTAGCATCCTAAAAAATGTCACAACATTGTCCTTCAGTAATTTAAACATAATGCAATAAGTTACAACCCCAAATCTAAAAAAACTGCGAACAAAAAAATTAAGCTTTCGAAAATTTATATTGACTTATAAAGCATTGCAACCAATAAAAGTTCAAAAAAAATTCCTGACATTCGGGTCTGCATCATATTCCAAAATAAGTTGACAAGGGGCAGTTTAGGGCTGGTAATGAGGTAAATTAATTTAATAATGAGGTGATTTGAAAGAGGTGATTGTAGTCATAATTTGGTACATATCATGACTAGCAGAAGGGTGACTGGTAGAAAAATGTAACCTCATGGAATGTTACTAAAAAAAATAGGGCGTTATAGTACTGGCTTTCTTGTATCATTACTTAAACATTCACAAAATTTTTCAACTACAAAAATAAAAATATAAAGCTTAACTTTAAGCATGTCTTGAAAAAGTGGATTATCTCCAAGGATGGCAGAGAGTCTTCTTAAGGCTAGCATTTGTAGGACGGTTGGCTCTGAGGTCTTAACTAAAGTAAAAACAATGACAGACATCAGTATTTACCTCACCTGCCAAATCAGTTGTGGTACACATTTTGCAGCTCATCAATGGTCAGTTTCTGACTCCAGGTTTGCTATTGTTGAATAGAGCATATTGATGTCCAAAGAAAACCGTGTTGCAACTTTCTGTCACATAAGAGTATATGAATACTTTTCTGCATTTACTCATCATATACATGCCCTGTTACTGCTGCACTACTCCTAAGGGACAAAGTATAGGATCCCATTCACGGTAGTTGTGGTACCATTCTATTCTACTTTTTTTTACACCTGTCCTTGTGCACTTCACGTCCTCTCTACATTTACCAAGATGTACACTCACTAGTGAGGGGTGGATTTCCCAAATGGAACATGCCCAACCTTGGGCGAGTTAGCCACAATAAGCTTACAGTTATATACGCAGATTTCGCACTGCACCGCTTATTGTGGCTAAACAGCAGAGGTTGGGCATGCTCCATTTTGGAAAGCCGACCCTCACTGCCCTTCCTCCTCTTGATCTGCGAGTGTACACCTGTGTAAATGTAGACTACATACTTCAAAATGAACTGAAGTACAACTATAAATTGAAATACTTACTAAAAATGTGAAAAGAAGTGAGGACAATTCATTTCTCCTTCAGCCAACACGAACGGTTTTGTTGGACTCAATCCCCGCCGACTGGAATGTTCTGGAACCGTGTGTTCACGTGGCAGACAGGAAAGCTAAAACTTGAAATATTGAGTTAATTTCTCTTAAAACACCAAGTACACTTGATCATTCAAAGAGATTGTTCAAATTACTTAGAAAGATTAATTATTAAGTCATTTCAACTTTATTTTTTAAATACATACAATGTTAGGGTGCAGGGAGCAATCCAGCAAAATGCCTTGTCATCCCTCAGCAAGAGCTGAGAAAGGGGAGAGATGCCACTAGCTGCATGCCCTGGAGGACCGAGCACTGTTTTCTAGCCTACATAACAGTCTCAGAAAATGTATCCAATCTCGCTAACTCCATGTTTTGCAGACATTTACCGTCTGGCATAAACTGAACTAAGTGGAAAAAAGTGGATTTGATAAAAGTGTGTATTTGATAACCTGCTACCACACAAGAAACATGAGGTAAAGTGGTGGTCAGAATCATCACTGCATACAATATACTGACCTTTCTGGTATTGTGCAAGTACTGGTGATGGTGTGTTTGTAGAGATCGTCCATTGTGTGTAATTCTCTATCATGTCGTGTTGTAACTCTTGAGAGGAAATGAAAACAGGTCTCCTACATGAGTTGGTATGATTTTGTATATAAGATAACCGTCCAACGGTTAAACTGAGCTATTACCCAAACCTGAATGAAGAAAGACGTTCTTGTTATCTACATTTCGAGACCAAAATATTGCATAGCACTCACTTTTACAAAGCACATTTACGTTTGCAAGAAAAAAAAGCAAGTGGATTTGAGAAACTGTGTCTGTTTCTTTTGTTAAATTGACTTGGTGAATTTAATAGTGCAATAATTTGTATTTTGTGTATTATGTATTTAAGCCAGAAGACTAACGGTATCTTACAATTAGTGTTAGATGGAATTTGTCATATCTACAATGATTTTAATGCTGTGTACCTTTATTTCAATTAATAAAAGACTGGGGATCAACCGAAAGCCTCGTATTCCTGTGGCACTGATGAGAGTCAGGCATGGCATCGTAATGTCTATGACAGCCACTTTACAGACGAAATGTGTAATGAGTTTGTAATATTAATTCTAAGGCATGTTATACAAATTGTGGTTTTCCTAATAAAATGCATCTATCTTCAAAAGAGATCATATGCAATGTGTGCGAATAATAACTGTCAAGACAGAGGACCTATAAACAAATACCAAGATATTGTTTTTTTAAACAGTAAGAACTGAGCTGTTTACAAGAAATTCTAAGAACAGACATAAATCAGTCAAACAGTAAATACAGACAACTTCTTTGTATTATGCAATTCTATCAGGAAAAGCTCTACGTCCATTCTGTTTCTGAATCCAAAAGTAAATGGAGACATGATGTTCTCCTGCATGTCTATGAATGTGCTGTCAAGTTACTTGGTTAGTGCCTCTTTAGACTCCTCATCTCTCAAAAGTAGAAAGACTGCCTGTTTGAAGACATGAGATTTGCCACTGAGCCAAGCTTCTGTCATGTCTTTGATGTGGCTGCATGTCTTTGATGTTGGGTGACCCCAGGAGGATGCACTGTGTGATGGTCATGTTGGGTGACCCCAGGAGGATGCACTGTGTGGTGGTCATGTTGGGTGACCCCAGGAGGATGCACTGTGTGGTGGTCATGTTGGGTGACCTCAGGAGGATGCACTGTGTGGATATCATGTTGGGGGACCTCAGGAGGATGCACTTTGTGGTGGTCATGTTGGGGGACCTCAGGAGAATGCACTGTGTGGTGGTCATCTTGCTGGATGACCCGAGCAGTCTCCACTGTATGTGACTCATCAGCTTTAGCAACCTAACACAAATGACAGACTTTGTATAAAATCTGGTATTACATCACTCTTGCCTGTATTGATACCCTGAATACTCACCTGAGGATTGTTGTTATCTCGGTGCCTCTCAGTAATATAAAAACAGGTTCCATGTCATCTCCCAGTGGAGCTTTTGCTTCCTCTGTCCAGTGTGTTGCAAAGAAACAATCATAGGAATCTGCATGGTTACATTTATATAACCGTTACGTAATTATAATAACCAATGACTTTAAAAACAATGGCATGCCATGCTAAATGGAAACGTTATACAAGCTTGTTATCATTGAATAATGTTGAATTAAAACATAATATATTTAGACTGTTGAAACCACACATATTCTCACACTGAAGCCTGAAAATGCCACAGCCATTGCCAAACACCTATCTTGGAAGACCCTGTCATATTGTGGAGAAGTTGCATTTGATGGGGTTCATAAAAACACAGCGACATACTATATAATGAAGACGATCCCATGGACGTGGTCCCATCTGTGATGTTCATGGGGGTGTTTTAATGATGTGGAAACGGGTTCTTTGGTTGAGGTGACAGTAAGTTTAAACCATGGTGTCTACACTGAGCTGCTGGACAACCAGGTTTTTTCCTTTCGCCCATCATCTTGCCGAGGAACTTAACATTCCTATCCCGTGATTCCAAGATGGGAGTTCTGGCATTCACAGGGCTGCAAATGTGACTGATTGGCATGATGAGCTTTCAAGAACATTCACACATCTGGACTGGCCTGCAAAATCCCCAGATTTGAATCCTCTTGGAAATCTGTGGGAACTACCTGGAACAACCAGTGAAACGCCAGGGAACACATCCACCAAATCTGGACCAACTGCCCAATTCTTTGATGCAAGAGTGTCTGAACATTGATGTGGCCTGCATCCAGAAACTTGTCCAGTACATGCCAAATCCAATCACAGCTGTTATTGGTGCTTGTGGAGGAATTACACGCTATTAGGTACAGTTCAGTCACAGGGGACTCATTTTTTTGTGTGGTCAGCTTACCTTTAAACTTTACCTTGAAATTCTTTATTGAAGCCTATTGTTTCTGTCCAGGTCACAAATAAAAACCATGTGGCATAAAAGAACGTTCTGTTTCATAAACTATATTTGAACAGTGGTGTAGCAAACCAGATCACTCCTGGACCATAGACTTTGAGGCCTAAGTTTGACTATAAAGCGAAATGTGTGGAATGTAATTATCCAATTAATTATTCAGTTAAATTCATGTTTTGTTTATTACTATTATTATGACTACACTCACACTGGAATGTAAATAACCGATTGATTATTGATCAATCTGCCCTAATTGCAGCTTTGTTCTTGTATTATAGGGAATCCCAGAACAGTCCCGTGGTATTGATTGTGGCATGTTTATTCCAATGGTAAGCATAACAGCCCGTGCATTCGGATATGGTGGTGCTTTGTATATTGGAAAATGTATATCTGGAAGTTCTAATTATACTTAAGGTGACATGCAGTACCTGATTGTCCTCTGCACATTGGAACACAGAAGCAAAACTTCTGTAAAAGTGTTGAAGCAAAAGTGTTGAGTGGCAGAGTAAACCCAGTATTTGGCAATGAGGGCCTAAGGGGAAGTGCTATTGTGCTGTTTCATGGACAGTCACTATATACATGAGGTTGGTTCTAAAGATACAGGTTTAACTGTCTGGGCCCAAACTGTAACAGTAGTGGTGACTCACAATAGGAAAGAGAAATGGCCAGACATTTTATGAGGAAAAAAAAACCACCCACAAAGTGTATCACTCATTATCATTCATCTGTTCCTAAAGTAAGTGTCTGAATCATATGACAATGACCCAAAAGTACATTTGAATTAAATGATTTCCTCTAGAATGGGTTCATTTACTGAGGTAATTGTCTTCTCCTGCAGCTAAGCAGCGATCCCTTAGTTATTGATGGTTGTTTGGCTTAAAAATCACAGCATATTTAGACTATTTACATTACCTCGTGCCTAAACACGTCATTGACCGGTGCCCACTGCATTTCCCTGCTTGGTGACCATTTGCAGCCCGCCCTTCATTGATTCTATGTACCCCCACAATGATGGGACATTCCAGCAGGATAACATGTGGTGCCATCATGACCAAGTTTTCCAGAATTGGTTCGAGAACCAGTGTGGTGTGGCATGGTAAAACATATCAATACAGAAATACAGCCATACTTTTTTCAGCTGCACAATGCAGGACTACATGCACGCAGACCGGCTACATGCACTAAAGCGACTGCCCTTAACACCACGTCAACGCCACCAAAGACTGCAATGGTGTCGTGCCAGACTGTCATGGAGCGACTCAGAATGGCAGCGGGTCATCTTCAGTGATGAGTCCCGCTTTTGTCTCGGTGGAGGCGACAAACGAATCCGTGTGTGGAGGCACCGTGGTCAGCACCAAGATGAACGGTTTGTTGACACGTGTCACACGTCCAGAAGGTCTGGTGTCACTCCACCTCCACCCCTACCGCACCATCTGCAAGAACTGTGTGGGGATATTCAAGCTGCATGGGATGAATTATCACAGGACACCATTAGGAACCTCTACAGCTCCATGCCGAGACGCCTGGTATAGTCTAAATGTATCATTATTTATTGTTCCTGGTAACCTTTGTCTTCCTTCCCAACAGCACTGCAATCCCACACCTCCTTCTGGATGATGAGCGCATGTTCCTCATAATAAGCACAGGAGTTGATGGTGCCATGTTGTTTAGAAAATAGTCATTCTCTGGCTGTTCAGCCGCCTCTGCATGTTTCTTAGTATATCCCGCTGATCCTTCACGCTGGTCTTGTGAAATTGCTCATATAGGACACAATGGCTAGAGAATTATTACTTGCTGCCACCTCCCTCGCTAGGAAGGTACTGCAAAGTCCTGAGGAGACTCCAATGGAATTTCAGGCCATAGACAATGTCATGGGGGCCTGCAATGACACCCCAAGCACCTTTAATAATTAGGACAAGAATCACATGACATATACACAAATCAGCTCTACAATAAGATCACCTCCTTGAATATACACTCCTTCTCAATGGTCAGGACAGATCAGGTATTATGTAGGTGGTATATGTTATGTGTGTTTTTTAATACAGCATCGTTTATGTCTGATGGTGGTTTTACTAGATACTCTACCTATAAAAACCCTTGTGCAGTGTTACAGAGCTACACGACTAACTGATTTTGTTTTGCTACCTTAACACAACTTGGATGTGTGCAAAGTATTGACCTCTTAAAAGTCTTCGCATATAGTGTTCAGCTGGAGGTGGTGTGTCTGTAGAGATATCCATTAAATAACATGATGTGTTGCAACTTGAATTGAGCAAGGTTCCTTAAAGGCTGCATGCTAAATGTCATCAAGATAACGGTCTCCCTTACAGCATTATCAGCGCTGAATTGCCAAATGACGGTTACCAAACTCTGACCGGTGTGTAGAAGCTTGTAGACAGCAAGTACACTCTGGTGAGTAAGCAGTCCTGGGCTCAAGTGCAGCTTGTCAGTTCAACCCCAGTTCACGGACTTTATAGGATGAAAGGTCAAAGGGTTCTGGAATGTTATCCAGCTTTTTAACTACTATCAGTAAAACACATAGAAATACAGCAGCATAAATACAGGAACGTCAACGTAATCTGGCTGCCCACTTAGACGATGGATGGATGTCTAGTAGTCGCACAGCACAGGAAGAATAGATCGCAAAATAATCCAAGTTACAGAGTTTAGAAAGAAGGGAAAAGAATTCCTACCCTATGACAGCCTCCCATGGTCTCTGATCATACCAGCCACCAAAGATCAAGATTTAGTCCTCAGTGTCTAAGCTGATGTTCAATGAAAAGTCTGGCCGGGTTCCTCTCTGGTTCATGGTTGGACCACCAACCAGCTTTAATTTGCTAAAGACTCGTGCTGAGTATTCTATATATACACTCATCATGAAAAGAAGAGCTGCACCCAGAAGGAATCAACCGACAGGAACAAACCTTGGTGGGTAGGTTTGACAACCCGAGACATGCCAATGATTCAAGTTTCACGTTTGGCTGTGCATGTGACGTAAGCAAGGACGGGCCTTATCTCTGTACCTGACTGACCCAACAGCCACGATTACAGACATCCAGTGAGCAGTGATGTCCTCCATGAGTCCGGTTAGTGCAGCACCATTGGCAGACGGCTGCACCACGCAGGACTACATGTACACAGACCGTTACCACGACTGTCCTTAACACCACGTCACCGTCACCAAAGACTGCAATGGTGTCGTGCCAGACTGTCATGGAGTGATTCAGAATGGCAGCGGGTCATCTTCAGTGACGAGTCCCGCTTTAGTCTTGGTGGAGACGACCAACAAATCCGTGTGAGGAGGCACCGTGGTCAGCACCAAGATGAACAGTTTGTTGTCACGCATCACCCGTCCAGAAGGCCTGGTGTCACTCCACCTCCACCCCTACCGCACCATCAGCAGGAACTGTGTGAGGATGTTCAAGCTGCATGGGATGGATTATCACAGGACACCATTAGGAACCTCTACAGCTCCATGCCGAGACGTCTGGCGTGTTGGGTTAGCAAACACGGTGGCCCGACGCCATACTGAGAGACAGACTTCTGTATGTGTAGCTCAATAAATATTGATCATATCAGTCTAAATTTATCATCATTTATTGATCCTGGTAACCTTTATCTTCCTTCCCAACAGACCTGCAATCCCACACCTCCTTCTGAGTGTGGCTATGGTTTTGATGAGTGTTCTTGCATTATGTTTTTCTTTTATGGTAAATTCTGTGTTAAGATCAGTGGTGGACCAAGTACACAAACCGTGTACTTGAGTCTCTCTGGTTTTTAGCATATCTGACAGATAACAACCATCACCTCTACAATCCATGAAGAGATTATTAAGTGGCAGACAGTTCTCGTTATCATGCAATAATGGACATCCTGGGATGGGAGTTGGCATCCCCAATGTTAAGAAGAGCCATTTTGTCCCATTTCAACAAAAACCCAAAACCAACTTGCTTCATTTTATTTGGTTTAACCTTTTTTACCTTTCTGGCTGTCTCGGTATGTTCTAATGTCCTAATGTAGCCTAAAAAATATAATATAAACATTAATGCAGATTTGCTAAGTTTTAGCTCAGCTATAGCCGCTTTGTAACAACTGCTTTGTGTCAGCAGTTACTAATAAAATCGGAAGACTAATTTGGTGAGAAAAACAACAACAACAACAACAACAACAACAACAACAACAACATGTGAGCACCAGAACACCACAGAGCCTGCACAAGTTAGATTTTACTTAATATTCCCCAGAACAGACAACACACTGACAGCATTAGCAACGGCACCAGCAACAAGGCAAAAAAAATCAAAGCAGAAAAGCAGTAGAATATAAGATCAGCTGTTCATTAGGGGGATAAAGTCATCAGAGTCAAAAAGTCCACAAACAAAAAGTCCAAAAAACCACAACCATAGTCCAAGCAAACAACGTCTGAATGTATCAGTGCCCAAAATACTCAAAAATCAAAAACCAAAACAGGGCCCAGCAATGCAAAAAACAAAAACAGGAATGAGCTCACCCAGTTCCTTGAGGTATCTCCACAGTTAGAGGGGGATCAAAGATGAGTAGAAAAAGGAGTGAAAGTTTATTAGGGCTTGAACAGCAATGATCCACCAGGTCTTCCCCAAACTTGACCCTCCAAATGGCTGCCACACTTCCTTTTCCTGTTCCCAAGCCAGTGTTTATATCCGAGAGACGAGACTCACAGATAGACTCAAATAGTTGTATGGTTCAGAATCCCAGGAACTGAGCAACACTGATACACTGAAAAGCAAACAACTACATTCGCAGTTTTGTTTTGTTTTGTTTTTTTTTGGTTTTTTTTGTAAGCTCAATTAAAAATAGAACTTTTTCAAATTTGTAAACTTTTTTTTTAATTCGTGGTAATGTGCACATGAAATGAACAAAAACTAAAAAAAAAAAAAATAAAATCATTACAAAATAGTAAACAAATAATAGATTATTTAAAAAAATGCAAATTAATAATTAAATAATAATACTTAACACAAAAATATACAGGTCAGATCGTAGTTCACATATTAAGACTCTTATTTAAAGAATGACATTTATGAAATTGGAAAGGGGATGCTAGTCCGTGGGGAGGCATTTCAGCTTTTCGAAATATGCAATCACTGGATCCCAAGTTCTACGGAATTTTTCAGATGCCTTTCTGGATGGAAACCTAATCTTTTCTAAATTAAGGAAAAGCATAAGATCACAAAGCCACTGTGAGGCCTTTGGTGGATAGGGTGATTTCCAGTTCATCAATATCCTCCTCATAGTCAGAAGGGAAACAAAAGCCAAGGCCTCCTTTATCCTATTTGGAATTTTGAAAAATGTATTAATCAACCCACATCAACAAAATACAAAACTTGAAACAATTTCCAATTCAAATGCTTCTGAGAAACAGTTAGTAACTGCCAACCAAAAACTTGACTGGACAAATCCAAAACATGTGCAGAACTTTTTAAACTTTCAAAAAAACTTTGTGACCAAACTGAGATGCAGTACCAAACAATACCAAACTTCTTAGTATGATGGAACTGAATGATAAGGCATTTATTGAACATTATCAAAGATGATCTGGCAACCATAAAACAGAGAAGGTTCATTACATAGGGAATGTAGGGATGACATAAATTTAGCAGCATTTTCGCACACATATGTTTTTGAGGGTTCAGAAGACTTACAGTTTAGAGACTGAGCTGATCTGGTCAGCCGTTCTGAAGAACCGCCTTCAGGAACAAAACGGCTGAGCAGCATCACTGCCTTATTTGGAGAAGAAGTGCATGAGGAGGAAAAGTGGTGTCACAGGGTGGGGAGGTCTATAAGAAGAACAAAGAACCAGAGGACCAGATGCCGAGTGAAGAGAGAAGGTATCAGTGAAGATGAAGGGAACTGCGGTTGTAGCTTTCCTGCTGCTGCTGCAGAACAGCCTGCAGAAAACTGAAGATGCTTTTACCGAAAAGCCGAAACCTGTAAAACAGCCGAAGCAGCTGAGTGACTTGGTGTATCGGCAGGGTACCGAGCTGGCTGAGATGAGGACCACAGTGAAATTCTTAGAGAAGGAGAACGCAGGTAGGGCCCCATTTCGAGTCCATTTCGAGTCCAAATATGCCAACAAGCATTCAGCATTCAAAGTCATTGTCCGACTTTTTTCAAACGAGTCCCCGGGATTTTTTTGAGGTGGTTAATAAATTCTAATGACTTATTTTCCAGACTTGAAATCCAAAATGGCCAAGCAGATCAAACGCTCCAAGCAAACTATGAGTCAACTGGAGAGCTTGAACAAAGAAATATCAGGTAAGGTATTTACTGAATTCACACCGTAGTGTTGATCTTTGTTGATGTATGGTTAATGTTTTGTCCTTTTCACCTGTTGTTAGAAAGTTACCAGACATAAAAAGTAAGTGTGTTTTGCAAAAATGTTGAGGTTTTAAAGGCTGTGGAATTGTCTTATTGTGATTTACATATGTCAGTGTCAGAAAGCCAAACGGAAACTTTACAGAAGTGGAAAAAAAAATAACGAAAACACGAACAGTAACTTGTAATAGGCGTTCATGTAATCAATCTTTTTTCCAAGCATTTTTGGACCATTTCCATTGGCCTGTTCAACCAATACTAAAGCTGGACCCCCAGTCTGTAATGAGCTGAATCGGACTGTTATGCATATAAAGCTGATGTTTGCCAAAAGTTCAATTTCTGTAATTGGCTCAAATTTGTGTGCTTTATTTATTTATTTATTTATTTATTTATTTAGGATAAATGGGAATACTCCTACACAACAATGGCAGCAATAACCAACAAAAATAATGGTAATGTAAGTTTCAGGATTCTCTAGCTTGCATACAGGTTTTTTACAGGAATCTGTTTTAAATCTGTGGGTCCGCCTTAAAAGCAAATTATTTCCATATAGGACTTTTCCGTGAGTTGAGGCCGAACTGTCGCTGCAGCTGTGCTTGTCTGAGGTCTTCCATGTGTGTAAATTTGCTGATATAATTCAGATTCCATTCAGCCAATGATGGCAAGACATCCTGGCCCAGATGCAGCCAAACCATGATACTACCGCCACCATGTTTCTCAGATGGGATCAGGCGCTTATGCTGGAATGCAGGTTTTTTTTGTTTTGTTTTTTTGTTTCTTCCATATTGTTTTTTTTCTGTGCTCATAGCCGGTGTTCACTTGTAGACTCCAGTGAGTTAGGTCGCTCGATAACTAGCTAGGTTAGTCAGCATCCAATAGACCTAGCCACGAATGCAAGCAGTTAGGCTTCCATAAAAAAAGTGCTTTCAAAACTAGATAGTTTTCCTCCACCTTGTACACACCCATATTTCCGAAAGTCAAGAGGTGAACCAGCATCCGGAAGGATGTGTGTCCCAATCCCAGAACTGACTGGGTATACTCGGTTTTGCCCTTCACACAATAAAATACATTACATGGGAAAAACCAAAGCAGTTCTACCGATTGGGTTAAAGTTCTATAGGTTAATTATAATTATATAATTATGGTTGTGCATTATACTGTTATCCGACGGTACAATGTTCTTCTTATTCCTTGTACATATTTTTGTCCGCTAACCAGTCCCACACTTTTCAAGATAACACCGCCGTTCCAACTCCAGAATGTTCGGCCTGATTGGGAATAGTGTGCTTGTATGCAGCTTTTTAATCCAACTCCAACATCCAACCCAACAAGGTTTTCGGACAAGCTTTGTTTAATTCAGAATTTTCCGCCATTGCGAATGAATGAGGTGTAAAAGTACACGCACATCTACTGTACTTCTGCTCCATCTCAGGGCAGAGACCCGCACACAAATCCAATGTTGGTTCAACCTACACTCGTCTGTTTGTCTTTTTCTTTCCATCCTTCGTTTCTCCCTTAGAGTCCCATTCATTTTCAGCCCCATTCAAACCCTATTGTTTCCTTGTACCTACAGCCACCAAACTTCATGTACTCACTCAGGACAGATCCCCAAACTCTAATCCACAGACATACTGACCCACACTCCTCTATGTGTCGTTTATTCATCCCTCGTTCCTCGCATAGACTCCCATTCATTTTCAGCCCCATTAAAACCGTATTGTTTCCTTGTTCCTACAGCCACCAAACTGCATCATGTACTCATTCAGGACAGATCCCCAAACTCTAATCCACAGACATACTGACCCACACTCCTCTACGTGTCGTTTATTCATTCCTCCTTCCTCCCATAGCAACCACAGCCTAGCAGGAAGTGGGAAGTATTTGAGCTGCACAACCATTCCGCGCTTCCTTCAGCAAATGCACTTTTTCTAGTCAATATATAGGCATGTTTACCTGTACTCTTCCACCATCATTAATATCATTACTGATCTGTCATCATAACATCAGCCCAACTGTCGGAGGTGTCCGTGATAAGAACCACCCTGGCTAACAGTGAGGGCGATATGGAGAAGCTGAAGAAACAGAATGAAGGTAAAAACACACAGCACTCTGTACGAAACGCAGTAATACATCATGGCTAGGAACGACTAGTAACTGACACCCACTTCCAAAACGCTTCCTTTACACCAGAACTGAAGAAGAAAGTATCCAGCAGTGAACGATATGTGAACGTTCTCAGGAAGGAGATCATAGGTAAACCAACACAAACAGTTTTCACATGTCCACAAGCCGGTACAGATGAGCGCTCAAGACACTGACGGGCTTCTGGTTTGTGTTCTCAGAGAAACCGAAGGTGGCGTTCTCAGCAGGGCTGTCTGCGTCGGTGGGTCCTCTGAGTGGTCTGGGGGTCGTGGTCTACACTAAAGTCCTAACAAACATTGGAGGGGCTTACAACCCCAAAACAGGTATGGCTACAGTACGAAACACTGTCTGGTGTTGCTTTGGCTTAGGTACACCATTTCAACCTGTTCCAGGGGTTGCAAAGACTTGTTGACTTGACCACTACGATGGCGGTTTATGCTTGACGTGGACTAGTCGCTGATCATGTGACTATGCCACCGTGGCCTGCATCAAGTATGTGCTCAGTGCTTGTATTTAAAATCTTGATCGGCTGAACTTTCGCTAAGTGAGGCAGAATGAGGCTGATACCGTAGGAAGGTGCTGATATCATTAGTACAATGTAGCAACTTAAACGTCATTTCAGTTTCATCTTAATAATCTTTAAACTCTGGAATCATTTTCCCATAAGGCCGTTCACCAGCTTCCTCTTCTGGATTTCCAATTTCAACCTTAAAATGGTGATGCGTTCTGGCTACAGAATGCACCACTCATTTTCTATGGGGAATGCGCGATTTGTAGCAATTTGAGACTTTCTGAACTTCATGCAAATGAATTATGATGTGGTGAAGCCACATTGTAAACGACTGGCTACAACCAATTCTTCAGACCAATCGTAGGTCTACGCAGGGGTCAGAGTTTCCCCAGCTTCTGCTCTCTGAACTTTTGGTTCCTACCAGCATTTGGTTCCAGTTCTCAGCAGTGCGGTGGTAAACATGGACGAGGACGTCATCACCGCCGTTTCCTCTTTCCCCAGTTTACATGATGTGTCTTTGTACATATACATCTGTAGGGAAATGAAGTGTGGAAGAAAGTAGCAGATACTGTTGGGGTCTCCAGTGAGTCAGGTCGCTCGATAGCTAGCTAGGTTAGTCAGCATCCAATATACCTAGCCACGAATGCAAGCAGTTAGGCCTCCATAAAAATATGTGCTTTCAACACTAGCTAGTTTTCCTGCACCTTGTACACGCCCACATGCCGACATGAGCCGCCTCAAACAAACCCACTTGAGACAAACTCGGGGCGACATAAGCAACTTGTTGCCTGCTAGTATGAATGCAGGCTGAAGCTGCTGCTCCTCTTAAGGTAGCCCCGCCCTCCCACCAACTCTTACATAAGGCTCTCACGTTAAAATGAATATGACCACGCACAAACTAACACGGTCCCATCTGAACAATGACAAGACTGGATCATTCTGAACTTCAATTTTATGCAATGCTATGCTAATCAAGTGCAGTCTTATGGTCCTCTGTTGGTACACAACGTGGGGGCGGGGTTACTATAAGAATCACATGAAATATGTTTTTGAATAAAAAGGTTTAATAAACAGTAAGTGCAAGTGTGCAGCCTCCAATGAGCATTATGATATTAACATCATGCTTATCGGTTGGACAGGACGTCACTGATGCTAATATCATGCATCTCATGCCCATATCCTCCTGTTTCAGGAATCTTCACCGCTCCTATCACAGGCGTGTACTATTTCCGATTCACTGCCTGTGGAGCATCCAGCGGTCATTACTCAGGTGTAGGCCTCTACAGAAACAAGGAGAGGCTGACCCACGTGTACGAATACAACAACGACGGCTACCCTAAGCATTTCTCTGGCGGAGCCACGGTGGTGCTGTCAGAAGGAGACACCGTCGTCATCCGCCTTCCTAGCAGCTACAAGCTATATGAGGATTCCTACACCCGCAACATTTTCAGCGGTTTCCTTCTCTTCGCTATGCCCGAGTCCTGATCGCTGTGAAGCATGTAGTGAAGTCTTTCCATCACAGCTTTGAACAAATAAATCTAAATGTGATTATGTTGGCATGTTGCATGTTTACCATCACGCTCAAAATCAAGGTAAATTGAAAGACAGCAAAAATATGATTCATTTTTATCAGAATATATTGATATTCATCTGTTAAAATGTGTTTTAGGGCTATATTAGACATTTACGGTGGGTCCACCAAGCCTTCCAGGTGGTTTTTAGGAATCCCCAAATCTTTACACTTTGAATTTCTGGAATATCTCTGGGGAAAATGAATAAGTTGTACTTAACTGCTGTTTTGACTGGAAAATAAATAAATAAATGGATCATGGTCTCTGACTTTTTCTCAATATTCTCTTAGTATTTTTACCGGGTTGCCGGTTGAAGCAGCTCATCTTAAACTGAGAGCTCCATAGTGAGGAACAACTTTAATCTACTGTGCGTTGGCGTCCAGACGGAAAGCCAGTAGCTAGTACAGGTAATGTTAACTACTAGCATTAGCTCCAAGCAACTAGCATAGCTAACTAAATAGTATGAGGGCGGAGCTTATTTACACAAAGGCTCATTTTATTTAGTATATTTCCACATGGTGCTTCTGTGTGATCGTCGTGGGCGAGGTCTCGTTGTAAACCAGCCAATCAGAGTAGAGCTCATCTAATTATTCATGAGGAGCGCACCAAAAAAGGGTAAACAGCTCGTTTCATTCTAGGACCAGACCAGGACTAGCGTCGCACTTGCATTGGGCAATTCAACAGTCTGCACTTATTATCTTAATATGCTTTTTGCAGAACTGAGCTACATCAAAACAAACTCGCGGCACCAATGATGCAGCATAAATGCATGAACCAAACGGCTGATCTTATCAGGGCAGGTCCCAGAGACGCTAGGCGGTTCGATTGCGCCATTTGATTGCATGTTAAAAGGTTAAGAGAAAAGATCCCTGTCTTGCAAAAACAAGTAGAAGGATACGAAGATACAGAAGTCACTGAATGTTCCTAGAGATAAAGTGGAAGCATAAAGGAACCCTGGCTACCTGGCAACCTGGATGTGGCAGAAAGCGGAAGTTATCCACATTCCTGAGACCCTCAAGTGACTTCAAAAAGATCTACACCCAAGAGTGTAATCTCAAGAATTTATAACCTAATTAATATCACAAATAATGCACGTATGGAACAACTACGAAAGGCATGGGCTACAGAGCTAGCCTCAGAAATATCTGACACAACTTGGGAATCTGCTCTGAGTATGATTAATAAATCATCCTCATGTGCTCGACTTCATCTAATCCAGTTTAAAGTTCTCCACCGTATGCATTACTGCAAGACTAAACTGGCTAAAATCTACAATGGGCTAGATGAATACTGTGATCGCTGCCACATTGCCAAAGCAGATCTTACACATATGTTTTGGACCTGCCCGGCATTACCAAATCTTTGCTTTACAGTTACAAACTACTTATCAGAAGCATTTCAAATAGAATCACACCAAATTTTGAGTTTGCTTTATTTGGACTGATGAATGCTAACACTCAAATCCCAAACAGGGCTAAAGAAGCCATTGCATTTGCGAAGAATATTACTCAATTGGAAATCACCTCATCCCCCATTAACCTCACAATGGCTCTGTGATCGTTTACTTTTCCTTAAATTAGAGAAGATTAGATTTTCTTCTAAAAACTCATATGATAAATTTCATAACACATGGGACCCTATGATACTGTATTTTGAAAAACTTAAGAGTCTTCCTGTCACATAGCACTCCTCCTGATAGTTAGTTATAGTGTATTACATCAAATGCTGCTTGACCTTCAGGATACAGCTTTGACCAATAATATTTTCAAGTATCCATCACATTTTAACTGCTATGTGTGAGTGTACACTTCAGCTCAGTTTAAACACTGATATTCTCCTGTCACGGCACTTTTTCTTATTCTTATGCTGACTTTTATTTCTTTTAAAATGTCATTTTATTATTATATTTTATTTAATGATTTTAATGAATGATTTTTTAAATGAATTAGGATTATATTTTAATGATTTTTACATGAATTATTTTACTTTTCTTTTGTTTTTTCATCCTTTTATGTAAAGCACTTTGAATTGCCCATGTGTATGAAAGGTGCTATACAAATAAACCCTTTTTTTTCTTCTTCTTTTTCTTTTTCGTGGGCTAAGCTTGTGTTTGTGTTTGTATTTTTGTTTATATAAGACAAATTGTTTGAAAACTGAGGGAATCAATTAACTATACATAACAATTCTCGATGTCACTCTTTACCACAAATAAAAATTACGTTACAAAAAAAAAAA
>CM067496.1:24551901-24576302 GCA_034552555.1 Semaprochilodus insignis
GACAGTGGGGAGAGGGTGAGAGAGAGAGAGAGAGAGAGAGAGAGGTAGATAGAGAGAGAGAGAGAGAGGGTAAGAGGGTGAGAGAGAGAGAGAGAGAGAGAGAGAGAGAGAGAGAAGAGGAGAGGAAACACACACATGCTCCACAGCACCCCGTTTACTGCTCAGTGTTTTTCTGTTTGGAGGTTTTTCAGGTCAGGTTCTAGAACAGTATGGAGCTGGGGGTATGACCACACTGTATCATTACTGCGACTGTCACAATGGGCTTCTCTGAGCAGATCAGGACCCAAAGTACACTAGACTACCTGTTTCACTCTGAAGTGAGCTGATCAGGCCTGTTTAACTGGATCTGGTGCAGCTCCGTTTGTAGAACACTGAATATAAATCACTGTTTATTACTACTGCTGGCATTACTGTATTCTTATTACATTTCTGCTATATCGCCCACCCCAGTACAGAATAGTACAGTACAGTACAGTATTGTATTGCATAGTACAGCACAGTATAGTAGTATAGTATGATATAGTATAGCATCGTATTTTGTTGCATAGCACAGTACAGTATAGTACAGTATAGTATGGTATAGAACAGTATTATATAGTATAGTACAGTATAGTGTAGTATAGTACAGTACAGTATGATATAGTATAGTACAGTATAGTATATACTGTACTATACTATAGTATATTATATAATACAGTATAGTGTGGTATTATAATGTGCAGTATAATACAATAAAGAACAGTTTAGTATTGTTTTGCATAGCACAGTACAGTATTATGTAGTAGAGTATACTATAGTATAATAAAGAATAGTTTTGTATTGTATTGCACAGTGCAGTAGTGTAGTATAGTAGTATTATTGTATAGTATAGTAGTATTATATAACACCACACTATATTATACTATATTACACTATAATATACTATACTATACTGCACTGTACTATGCCATACAATACTATGTGGTACTGTACTGTATTGCATAGTACAGTGCTGTATAGTATAATATAGTATAGTATGTATTAGTATAGTGTAGTATAGTCACATAGAGCATAGTATAATACAGTACAGTTAAGTAAAGAATAGTATAGTGCTACCTAGCGTAGTATTGTACTGTACTGCGTTAGTGTTACTTGTTCAGGCAGTTATGAATGTAAACTTGCTGAAGCTGTCTGTCCTGTATGACTCTTAACACCCTCAGGGGTGTGTATGCATTGTTGCTAGAATGTGTGTGTGTGGTGTGTGTGTGGTGTGTATGTGGTGTGTGTGTGTTTGTGGTGTGTGTGTGTGTGTGTGTGTGTGTGTGTGTGTGTGTGTGTGTGTGTGTGAATAATCCGATTATTCTTGTTTGTAGCCCTTTCATGTTTTTGTGAGTTTGGGGTTGCCGTGTTCTGAAATCACGTTCCACGCAAACGAAATAACACATCAGCTTAAACTAATTAAGATGAATTAGGAGAAACTCATTTGGAGATGCGGAGAAACTTGAAAAGATGCGGAGGTAAAGAGCCTCAGGGAGACGCAGTAGCATGCTCACACGACTTCGGAGACATGCCTTGTCTGTTCCCACACTGGCACAAGGCAACCTGCCTCAAGCCTCTGTCAGGATACTGGCTTTCCATCAAAGACGACCTACATGTACAACAATAACCAATCCTTGCTCTCCAATCAGCCATGAGAGAGGGTTCCCCAGTCAGCCAAGGGAGTGGGTTCCCCCAATGAGCCAAGGGAGAGGGAACCCTAACGAGCCAAGGGAAAGGGTTCCCCAATCAGCCAAGGGAAAGGGCCCCCCAGTCAGTCAAGAGAGAGAATTCCCCAGTCAGCCAAAACAGAGGGTTCCCCAATCAGCCAAGGGAGAGGGTTCCCCAATCACCCAAGAGAGAGGGTTCCCCAATCAGCCAAGAGAGAGGGTTCCCCAATCAGCCAAGAGAGAGGGTTCCCCAATCAGTCAAGAGGGAGGGTTCCCCAATCAGTCAAGAGAGAGGATTCCCCAATCAGCCAAGGGAGAGGGTTCCCCAATCACCCAAGAGAGAGGGTTCCCCAATCACCCAAGAGAGAGGGTTCCCCAATCAGTCAAGAGGGAGGGTTCCCCAATCAGTCAAGAGGGAGGGTTCCCCAATCAGCCAAGAGAGAGGATTCCCCAGTCAGCCAAGGGAGAGGGTTCCCCAGTCAGCCAAGGGAGAGGGTTCCCCAGTCAGCCAAGAGAGAGGGTTCCCCAATCAGTCAAGAGAGAGGGTTCCCCAATCAGTCAAGAGGGAGGGTTCCCCAGTCAGCCAAGGGAGAGGGTGCCCCAAACCATAACAAACTACAAACCCAAAGCACCCACTGTAGCAACAGACCCCCTGCATCCAAACCATCCCCCTTTCATTACCACCACTGAACAGCAGGTTAGCAGTGCCCTCAGGAAGGACAAGACCACCTGCAACACTCAGGCACTGTCCTTCAACAGTCCCTGACCCCGTCTGTGGTACCTGCACGCCTTAAGACTTCTGTCATGATGCCAGTTCCCAAAAAAGCAGAGGATCTCTGCCCTGAACGACTACAGGCCAGTTGGCCTAGCCTCTGTAGGGGAGGCAGAGAGCTGACGTCCCCCAGGACAACTAATTAACCCTCTCCGTTCATTTGGCTCCGCACTACACCCTGCAACCTGGATGGTCCCAACACCTACGTCTGCGCGCTGTTTGCAGGATTTAATTCTGCTTTCAACACCATCATTTCTAATCTTCTGCTAGATCCCCACACCTGTCAGGAAGTGGCACGTCAGGGTAGGTGACCGCATTTCTGCACCTTTCCGCCTCAGCACTGTGCTCCGACCGATGACTGGCCGGTCCCATCTCAAACAATGATGAGTGTACCAGGAGGAAATAACACGACTTGTTTCATGATGTGGAGATAACAACCTGGAGCTAAACACACAAAGACCAGAGGACACGGCCAGAAGGCCTCCACCGGAAACGCACGGCTCTACCGTCAGCAGGGCAGAGTTATACAGATTCCTGGGCACCACCTTTCAGCAGGATCTCAAATGGGACAGACCCAGCACTGCAGTTAAGGCGGCAGCCCAGGAGCGCCTGTGTTTCCTGCAGCAAGCCAAGAACACTAGGCTGCCTCAAGCACCGCTGGTCCAATTCTACACTGCCATAATACAGTCCATCATCACGTCCTCACCTCTGTCTGGTTCAGCTCTGCGTCTTTGCACACCAGGCGAAGATGTGCAGAGAACCGTCAGCTGGTGGCTCTTCACCCTCGAAGGCTTTTCATTCATCCGGGATCAAGGGTGACCCCTAACACCTCGGTCACTCTCTCTTCCAGTGGTTTCCATCTCAGCAGAGATCTACAGTGAGAGCCCTAAAGACTCAGACTAGCCGCCACCTCCAGGACTTCTTTCACCAGGTGGCCATCGTCGTCCTGAACAAGGACCCTCCTCACATCCCTCTGCTTTAAACTGCTACACACGTGCGTGGATCAGATACAACAGTGTCACTGTGGGACTGAGAATCGTTCACCGACCAAAACTATCCAGCCCACAGCGTCCTGCGGGGCGGCGTCCTGTGGGGCAGCGTCCTGTGGGGCAGCGTCCTGTGACCACTGATGAAGGACTAGAGGATGACCAACACTGCACTGTGCAGCAGCAGATTAGCTATCGTCTCTGACTGTACATCTACAAGGTGGACCAGCAAGGTAGGAGTGTCTAATAGAGTGGACAGTGAGTGGACACAGTGTTTAAACACTCCAGCAGCACTGCTGTGTCTGATCCACTCACACCAGCACCACACACACTAACACACCACCACCACGTCAGTGTCACTGCAGTGCTGAGAATGATCCACCACCCACATAATACCTGCTCTGTGGTGGTCCTGTGGGGGTCCTGACCATTGAAGAACAGGGTAATACAGTATACAGAGAAACAGATGGACTACAGTCTGGACCTGTAGAACTACAGAGCGTCCTATACGGTCAGTGGGGCTGATAAGATGGACAGTGAGTGTAGATGCTTGTGCACCTGGTACCTGGTAAATTCTGATTTAGCTTAACCGTGTGCGTTTGAAGCGGTGTTTAAGCCACCCGTTTCCAGCGTCCAGGCCGACACAGAGAACATGGCTGAGAGTATTAATCTGTGGAGTTCCCAAAGTTGCTCTGCGCTGAACAGTGATTCAGAATTCCTCACATTAAATAATAAACTGCTTTTGGAGGCGTGACGGCGCTGGCAGTTAATTAAGATCCTCCGCCTTAAATAATTCACCATCAAAACACTGAACTTTTAATGAAGCATGCGTGTGTGTGCGTGTGTGTGCGCACGTGTGTTTGTGCACAGACACACACACACAGTTGAGGACAGATTTAGTGGTGTGTACAGAGTCCAGAGGAAAAGAGCAGCGCTGTCGTGCCGCAGTGCTGAACGCTGTGGATAAAATACCAGTGTAGTCAATGTATATATACATGGTCTAAATGGGCGGGGCTAAACAGCTGAGGTCTAAATGGGCGGGGCTAAACGGCTGTGGTCTAATTGGGTGGGGCTAAACAGATGTGGTCTAAACGGACAGGGCTAAACAGCTGTGGTCTGAACAAACAATGCTGGACAGCTTTAGTCTATATAGACAGGTCTAGGCAGCTGCGGTCTAAATGGGCAGTGCTAAACAGCTGTGGTCCATACAGGTAGGGCCAAACGGCTGTGGTCTAAATGAGAGCGGCTAAACAAATGTGGTCTAAACGGACAATGCTGGACAGCTTTGGTCTAAATAGACAGGTCTAGGTAGCTGTGGTCTAAATGGGCAGTGCTAAACAGCTGTGGTCCATACAGGTAGGGCCAAACAACTGTGGTCTAAATGGGAGGGACTAAACAAATGTGGTCTAAATGGGCGGGGCTAAACAGCTGTGGTCTAAATGTGCAGGGCTAAACAGCTGTGGTCTAAACAGGCGGGGCTAAACAGCTGAGGTCTAAATGGGTGGGGCTAAACAGATGTGGTCTAGACGGGCGGGGCTAACAGTCGTGGTCTAAATGGGCGAGACAAAACAGCTGTGATTTAATGGGCGGGGTTTAACAAACTGTGATCCAAATAGGTGGGACCAAACAACTATGATCTGGCTATGAACATGGCCAACCCCGCCCCCACCTTCCATCACGATGACCAGTTACAGCTCAAGTCAACAAAAGACAATGTTGCTAAAAGTACATTCAAATGAACAGCCACCAGCTAGCACTATGCAAATCATGCTAATCGAAGGCAACTAGCTTCCATTCCCTGTTAGCCACATGCTAGCATGTTTGGTTAAGCCATTCCTTATGTTACCACTTTACAGCACCTAGTAAATGACATATAATGCAGGCGAGAGTTTGTTATCTATCAACACAAACGCATTATCCAAACGACGCTACGCTAATTTAACTAGCCACAGGCTTCCGATTCCATGAATATCTATCAAAACTCTTCGCTACGGATGCGATTCAGTATCATAACTCTATCCAAATATTCCACAGCTGGAGCGACTTCCGATGGGCTTCTATCCTAAGCACGTTCTGCGAGTTTACAGAAACACGCTGAAGGTATTGTCCGCGGTAACCGAGCGTGCGATACAGATGCAGCTGATACAGATCAGGTTGCAAAATGCTGAAGTATCCCTTTAACAGCCCAACACCTCTCTGCTTTTCCTTCCGCTCTCTCTATCGTTACTGCTCTCTCACCTTTGTCCTCAGGTGTGCCTCTGCAAAACAACAGGAGCAGAGCCGTAAACAAAGACATTTGGATTCGTTCCAGGAGAGCTCAAACCTCATCTAACACAGCCGGTGACATCCAACACTGCCTCTGGGGGGATATCATAACAATCTGGCAACCCGGTGCCTTCCAATTAAATGCGGCTTACTCGCATACAGCAGAAATCACAGTCTGAACGAGGACAGCATGCAGTCCGCTCACATGCTGCGGGGTCAGCATGAACTAGCGAGGTCTACAGCCACTAACATTTCCATTAGCCAGTTTGCTAGTTATGTGCCAGTTGCTAGCCCTCCATTCACTGCTAGCCACGTTAGCATGACTGGCTAGGCTGCTTCTTCTTTCAAAGCAATATGACGCACCCAGCTGCATACTTAATATTCTATATTTAATATTTAAATATTAAAATTAAATATTTTAATCTTCTTCTTATGACAGATTTTTCTGCTAATTCATCCCACAGTTTTACGAGATATCGACACCATTCCAACTCCAGCCTGATCAGGATGTCAGGCCTGCATGTAACTTTGACCCGAGGTACAGTTTTCGCACATTAAATTCCAAATTTAACTCATTAAATTACAAATGTTTTCCCATAGGAATTAATGGTGTTTATTCCCCCATAGGAATTAATGGTGTNTGTTTTTCCCCCATAGGAATTAATAGTGTTTATTCCCCATAGGAATTAATGGTGTTTTCTTTTTTTCCATGAACTATGATAATTTTTTCTTTATTGGAATGAATAATGATTTTTCATATAAATGAATGTTTTTTTTCTATTGGTATGAATGATGAGTTTTTTTCTGTATGAACTGCTTAAGTAATCACTTTGCATTTCCTTCCAGTTAATGTCGTTATTGTTTCCTGTAGCCTAGTTTGTGGTTCCTGCTAACGTTATAATACTGTACTTACGCAGTCATGCTAATAAAGCTACCTCAAACTGAACTGAGAGAGAGAGAGAGAGAGAGAGGGGGGGGGGGTTTAAACACCTCAGTGTCACTGCTGGACTGAATGATAGATAGATAGATAGATAGATAGATAGATAGATAGATAGATAGTCCTTCAGAATAGTTTGGTTCTAGAGACACATACAGAGTCAGAACTGTTTACAGTGGTGCTGAATGGAACCAGACGTCCTCCTCACAGGAAGTTACTACATCAAATGGTTATGAATACCTGCCTGATGTCTGAGACGCTGTTGTAGGATAGTTCTAAAAAGAGTTTGGGCTTAAACTCCATTTGTGGTGGAGGGATACATGCAGGGCATTATGGGGCAAAATATAGTCCCCCAGTATAATGTGGGGTCTTCTGAGATTCCCACCCCTACAGAGCACCAGACAAGTGACTGCTGTGGGCCCTTTAGTAGGCTGGAGCAGATGCCCAGTGACTTCCATTATCAGGGTGCTTCAGGCTCAGATACTGTCCGTGCTGATGGACTGGACACTACAGACACAGCAAACAGCTGTTTGAGTCACGTGCACATACATACATACATACATACAGACTGACAGACCCACTACAGCCTCCTGCACAACTCTCCAGCCCCGGTAAGCGCGTGCAGTGGTCGGTGTGTTGCAGCGCCTCGATTTGACCCACTTAGCGCGCGCTCCAAGCTTTTATCGGCGGCGGCGTGCTCGAGCCATCACACCACAGCTCGAGCAGTTTTCAACAGCAGGCTAAGCAGCGTGGGTGCAAAGTCTAGAACTAATCTAGAACCAAAACTCACTTTTTAAGTTTTTTTTGTAGCTAAAAAACCTGTTCATACCTTAAGAAAAAAGAAAAAAAGAAAGCGTGCGCGTGCACCCGCCTCGCGACGAACGCAAGGCGCGTGCACCCCAAAAACGAACCCAAATCAAACCCTTGTGCACGCGGGGATGCGTGCGGCTAACGCAAGCGCAATGCTGTCAACAGTTTGATCGGGCGTCGCGCGAGCGACACGTAGGTTAAAGTAGGTTACGGGTGTGTGCGTGCGCGCGCGCTCGCGAGGGTGAACCGGCATTGCACGAGAGTTCCTCTTTTTTCATATTTTTATAATTTTTTTTTTTTGCATCTCGGTTCAGCAGCTTTGTTTCTGTGGTTTCACGTACCTCCCGTTAACGGCCCAGCACTCCTCCCGCGCGCCATGCCTCACTCCGGCACATTTCATTCCTGTATTATCCCGTTTTATTCCAGAGAAGACAGGAGAAGGAGCAGCGGCTCGCGCTGTTAGCTTCGCCTTTTGGCCGTCCGCAGCCGGCGCCGCCTTCCCGGGGAGGATTCCAACAAAGGAAAAGGAACCAAAGGAACAGAAACGGAACGGAGGCAGCGTACAGTCCACCGAGAAACTCCGGGTTCTCCGCTTTACTCCTTCATCCGAGGCGGCTGGGTGATTGTAAACACCGGCGCTGAAAGGTGTTTTTTTCCCCCCTTGCTTTTCCCGCCCGTATTCCGACATGCCCCGCCCCCTGCTGCTGGGATTGGCTGGAACGCCCCGCTTCCCTGCGCTGGGATTGGCTGGCCTCCGTTCTAAACCGCGACGGTAAACAGCGAAGGGGGAGGGGCCTCAGCGTTCTAGAACAGCAGACCACTTGTTGGTATGAGCCTCCAGCCTGTCCCAGTCCAGGAGGCGCGTACTAGAGCGTTCTAGAATGTTCTAGGACGATATGCGGCTCGTAAACATGAACCGCTAGCCAATCCCAGTCGGGGATTGAGTGTTCTAGAGCGGGTTGGTCCTCGTTAGCGCTGAACACGAGCCAATCCGAGCGCAGGAGGGGCGGGGCCTGTCGCAATGCGGGTGCAAAACACAACAGCACGCCACGCGCTGAGCTGAGCCGAGCCGAGCTGAGGCGAAGTACGGAAAGTAGGTCAGTCAGTAGCTCAATACTTAGCTAACGACATCATTAGCAACCGGTAGTGCTACTCACAAACACAGCCTCTCTCTCCTTCTCCTTCTCTCTCTCTGCTTTTCTCTCTCACTCTATCCGTCCCTTTCTCTCTCTTTCCTTTTCTCTCGGTCATTCCTTGCCTCTCTCTCTTTCCTTTTCTCTCTCTCCCCCTTCTCTGTCTCTCCTTTTCTCTCTCATTCTCTCACCCTCTATCTCCTTTCTGTATCTCCTTTCCCCTCTCTCCTCTTTTTTCCTCCCTCCTTTTGTCTATTTCCTTTTTTTGTCTTCTTTTCTCTCTCTTTCTCTCTGTCCCTCCTTGTCTCTCTCTCTCTTTCCTTTTCTCTCTCTCCTTTTCTCTCTCTCCTTTTCTCTCTCTCCCCCCTCTATCTCTCTCTCTCTCCCCCCCTCTCTCCTTCTCTCACCCTCTATCTCCTTTCTGTATCTCCTTTCCCCTCTCTCCTCTTTTTTCCTCTCTCCTTTTGTCTATTTCCTTTTTTTGTCTTCTTTTCTCTCTCATTCTCTCTGTCCCTCCTTGTTTCTTTCTCTCTTTCCTTTTCTCTCTGTCCCCCTCTCTCTCTCTCCTTTTCTCTCTCGTCTCTCTCTCTTTCCCCTTTTCTATCTCATTTTCTCACTCTCTCCTCTATCTCCTTTCTATATCTCCTTTCCCCTCTCTCCTCTTTTTTCCTCTCTCCTTTTCTCTATTTCCTTTTCTGTCTTTTCTCTCTCTAGCTCCCTCTCTTTTCTAAACCCAGTAAAATGACTAGGTAAACAATCTTAAAAGAAGGTTACAACACTGGCAGTATGAGAAAGGATTATTATTAGGGTACGGCATAAGGTACGTTGTAGGGCATGAGGTAAGGTACAGCGTAGGGTGCGGCGCAGGGGACCGTGTAGGGTATGGCATAGAGAAACATGTATTGTATGGCATAGGCTACAGCATAGGGCACCATGTGGGGTATGGTGTGAAGTACCGTAAGGGTACGCCGTAGGGTACGCTGTAGAGTACAGAGTAAGGTTCCATGTATGGTAAGGCACAGGGTACCATGTAGGGTATGGTGTGAAGTACCATATGGGTACACCGTAGGGTACGCTGTAAGGTACAGAGTAGGGTTCCACGTATGGTACGGCATAGGGTACCATGTAGGTATGGTGTAGGGTATGGCATAGGGTACAGTGTACAACGTAGGGTACGGTGTAGGGTACAGAGTAGGGTTCCATGTATGGTACAGCGTAGGATACCATGTAGGTATGGTGTAGGGTGCGGTGTAGAGTACAGAGTAGGGTATAGCGTAGGGTTCCATGTAAACTACGGTGTATTGTATGGCATAGAGTACGGCACAGGGTACCATTTAGGTATGGTGTAAGGTACGGTGTACAGTGTAGGGTACGGTATAGGATACCATGTATGTATTGGTGTAGAGTACGGTGTACAGCGTAGGGTACCGTGTAGGGTATGACGTAGGATACAGTGTAAGGGGCACACCTACACAGCACCTACACTGTGACCTACACTTACAGCATACATTGGACACCGAAGCATTAATTGGCCTTTATAGCGCTCTGTACAGAGATCAGGTTTTCCGGTGTTGGGAATATTGATCAGAGGACTAGCAGCAGTTTTCGGTCGCTGTGCCTTTAAGGGTGGAATATATAAACAACCCACTTAGAGACAAAATGAAACTAAAGGAAACAATGCAGGAAATGCTAAACACCTAAAAGATGGGGCCGACTGCGCTGGTGGAGTAGTGAAAGCAAGGAGCGAGGGAAAATCCCAGAGGCCTGCGACGACAGAGGAAACTACACATGTGTTCATAAAGCCGGCTTGTCAAATACTGACACAATGAGCAGCGAGCTGGGGACTCAGATTAAGCAAATAGCAGTACATACTGGTAATGTGTCCATATATATATATGAAAATGCACTTAATGGCTGTGTTGACTGGAGTTTAATGGATGGAGGGTGGTTTCTATTGTTGGGTGGTCTCTGACATAAAAATAAAATGATATTAAACAGAAACATGTTGATGACTCTCCTTTCCCTGCAGTGCATTTAGCTCCATCTTGCAGCAGAGCGTCAGTCTGGAGAAAGAGCAAAGCTGTTCAGCGGCTCCTTCATGTTTAAATCAAGAGGAAAATTCACAGTGAGCTCTAAACACAGAACAGAAGAGCGCTGAGTTGGACGTTTTCAGAGACCAGTATGTTTACCTGCCAGAAAGCAAGTATAAATACCACAATAGCTGCCCAAACACTGAGGTTATACCCACTCGGGGTTATAACAGTGAACTTAAACTAAAACTAGCAGTGAAAAAGTGAACCTCAACTGCAAAAAGATTAAAAACAAAAGTTTTTGAACATTTTTTATTGTAGATCACTAAAATAATTACATTCTTTCATTATTACTTATGATTATTTCTTTATTACAGATCACTAAAATTAATACTAAGACTAGCAGTAAAAGTTGCAAGTTGCTAACAAGTAGCGGCACATGATAACTGTTACAAAAATGAAAGTAAAAGTTTTCAAAAACACTAAAATTAAACCAGAAACTATTAAGCAAATAATACATACTGATAATGTGTACACACTCTGAAGTCCACTGAAAAAAAAATTAGAATTACTAACTTTTAGCTTTTGGTTTGATCACTTTTCGTTATGCTAATGAGAGTTTTGAAATTAAACTTTTGTGTTTGGTCAGCTTTTAGGAAAGTTGGAGCCGAGCCAAGCTTGGTCTACTTTTGAGTTAATCTTTTTCTACTCTTGTCAAATACCTGCTACCATGCCTTCATCAAAAAATTAAAACCGAAACTAAATAAAAACTAAGGTAAAACTTTCTTTTTTTCAGAAAAAAAACTACATTGAAACTACTAGATCACCCTTAAAAACTAAGACTAAAACTAAACAGAAATCAAAAACTAAAATGAAAAGCTTAAGAAAAAAAGGAATGAAAAATTTAAAACTATAATAATCCTGCTATGAAATGGTGTTAAATAGATGACACTGTCCTGTACATAAAATACTGTCAATACTAAAACATTTGCTTTTTTAATTTTACAAATACACAAAAAGGGTCAAATGAATTCATTTTTGAAGTCTATACAGATATTTCAGTCCGAAAACCATAACATTGAAAATATTTGTTGCGTCATATATGAATTTTTTATTGATTCCACATCAGTTACCAGTATTTTTTATTTTAAATATTTTCATTTGAAAATGTGAAAAATTTATATATTTCTGAAAAAAAATGTTTCCAATATTTCACATATGCATTTGAATAACCTTACCATAAGTGTATTCATTATTTGCATTTATTTATTGTTTTTATAAAACATTTCATTAGCATCCATCAATTCCTTCATGTACACAAAGCTCAATAAATACATCCTAAAAGACGCTGACTTGAAAATGATGAAGTGGTTCTACTTCTTCTTTCAGTATACGGTTAAATGAGGACACGTTTAAGCTGACACCTATACAGTGCAGCTCTGAAACCGCAAACTCAAGATTTACCAGGTCACACAAATTCCACTGTTATACATCATAGATTTATTTTTCTTTCTCACACAGGTGTAATTATAGCACAGATGTTCTGTGGAGCGGGCTCCAATGTGAGGCCTAAAACATCATCAGCAAACACTCAGCGAAGCGGAAAGCCGGAAAGTCTTATCTCGTTTCATACATACGCCTCAAACTTAAGAACCACTTTTAATTATTCAGTATCTACTATGCATTATTCAGTATCTACTATGAATTATTCAGCATCTACTATGGATTATTCAGTATCTACTGTGAATTATTCAGTATCTGCTATTAATTATTCAGTATCTACTATTAATTATTCAGTATCTACTAATAATTATTCAGTATCTACTATGAATTATTCAGTATCTACTGTGAATTATTCAGTACCTGCTATGAATTATTCAGTTACTAATATGAATTATGCAGCAACTACTATTTATTCAGCAATTACTATAAATTATTCAGTTATAAATTATAAATGATTATAAATGATTATTCAATTATAAATGACTCGGTTACTAATATGAATGATTCAGTTTCTATTATAAATTAAGTATCTACTATGAATCACTCAGTATCTACTATAAATGACTCAGTTACTATTATGAATCATTCAGTTTCTATTATAAACTATTTAACTAACTGCCATGACTTATTCAGGGACTACTATGGGTTATTCAGTATCTACAATGAATTAATCAGTAACTGCTATGAATGTTTCAGGTACTATTTATTCACCACCTGTTATGAATTATTCAGTATCTACTATAAATTATTTATTTACCAACACAAATTATTCATTGTCTATTATAAATGAATTAAATAACTAATATGAATTATTCAGGTTCTACTATTCATTTTTCAGGATATATGATATGATGCTCTGTTTGGAGGAGTGAAATAATGTTTGTTCACATATGTAAATGCAGAGTTTATGTTTTAGGGTGACGAATGACCGAAAGACTTTCGATTAAATTTAAATGAAATTAAATGTACTGTGTGAGATGTCGGACTGAGCTGGTTCTACTACAGCGCGGAGCACAGAACGGAGTCAAAGTGAGATCCAGGCTGTTGCCATGGAGAACAGAATCCTCCATCAGGAGTGAAATCCCAACACACAGAGCCAAACGGCCAACCTGGCCATCACTCACCATAACAAAGAGCTTCAACACCAGCACCACACGAGCGCGTTGACAGAAACCAGTTCTAAACTACAGCCGAACAGAACAGCTCTCTTCCAGCTGACATTTAATAAAAACATTCGTCTTCAGTTCCTGAGGCCCAGTTTAACGTTCAGGACTAAACCATTCTTATTATATCTAAATACATACATGTAAATATATAACCCATATACATACATACATACATACATACATAACACATACAGGACATTATTAGTACATATTCTCATGTTCTTTCTATATGACACATATGACTACATATAGTTACTATGTATAATATATAAGGATATATTACATATAGCTACTTATTATACATATGGGACAATATTGGTACATAAAGTTACTTATATAATACATAAGGGACATATTACATACATATATATATATATATATGAAGGCTACATTTTATTCACTGTCAACTCCCAGTTCGCTACCTTATAGATGTAAAGTCAGAGTTGTGTGTGTATATATATATATATATTGGACATTATTAGTATATATACGTACTTGTTTGAAATACACATGGGACTTTATTAGTAAATATAAATACTTATATATAATGCATATGGGACAATATTAGTGCATAAAATTGCTATATATATATATATATAATACATAATATTACATTTATATTTATTTATAATATTGCATTAATAATGTCCCATAATACATATGGGACATTATTAATACATATAGATACTTATATATAATACATACAGGATTCTATTAGTAAATATGGACACATGTAATGCATATGGGACATTGTTAAAGCATATAGATACTTATATGTAATAGATATGTGTCAGTGTATATGCTGAGCTTGTATTAAACAGAGCTGGTAAGTGAAACATGTTCATATGTCCTGACAGTCTGTAACTGTTTAGTTTTCCAGTGTTGTGATCAGAAGTAATGAGGAAAACCACAGCTGTGGCCTTTTCTTCCCATCATCCTTTTAATCATTAATCAAACACTGATCTGATTCTTTTTCCTGTTTTCATTTTCTCTCTCTGTCTTTTCATTTTATCTCTCTCTCTCTCTCCCTCTCTCTCTCTCCCTCTCTCTTTCTTTCGTTTTTTTCCCTTTCATCTGGTTTCTGATGTTGACTTTCATGTCAGAGCTGGTTGACTGAGGCTTTGCACACCGCTCTGCTGAATATGGGTCAGTAGAGCAGGAGTGAGTGAGCGAGCGAGAGAGAGAGAGAGAGAGAGAGAGAGGGAGGGAGCACTGCGTTTGCTAGATTGCACACTCAGCTGGGCTTTTATTAAAGAACCGCATGTGATTAAACTGGTGTTGGAGATATGAAACTATGAACCCTTTGTATTTCTTAATCAGTAATGAATTAATAATCAAGTTAAACAGGGCTAAAACTAAGCAACTGAACCGCTGCTAATATCGAGCTGTGCCAATAAGATAATGCTAATTAAAAGGAATCGCGCTACTTTAATATTACTGATCAACCACAAAAAGATATTTATACAAAAATACATATATCTAAGTTTAGTAAATATAAAGATATTTACTAAATAGCTACAAACCCCATAACTTTAAATAATCCTAATGAGAGTGTAGATTAAAACACATTAAAAACAAACTAACTCTGAATATATAGTGAATATTCAAAAATATTAATTAAAATTAACATAATACAAATATTATGCCTATTAATTAACGGACAGCAGTGAACTTTATATTATTACATATAGCTATTTTTGTATTTTATCTAATATTTGTGTTTTTCCTGGCAAATAAACATGTACTTAGCAAATATATAATATATAACATATAACATTAGCTTAGGAGAAAACATATTAGCAAATATATTAGCATATTTTTATACATAATCTCAGGTGCCTAAAGACTTTGCACAGTACTGCACATAACAAATTATGTGTTAACACATAACTCGTTCTCTATATCCTCTACATATATAAACTTATATACCTTTAAAAACAAAACTAAATAAATAATATTTGCCCAGACTACATTTTACATTTTATTTTTCCACCAATATGTTATATTCAATTCATAAAGCAATAAACCATGTAGAAGTGCATCACTAATTTACTACATTTATTTTTTAACAAAAACGGTACTGGAGCAAATACCTTTTACTCTATATACTTTAATATACGCCACAAGTATATAACTTATAACTGATAACTCATTATAACTGATTCCACAAAGTTAATATGTTGATTGAAAAGATGCCATAGAAGAACCTCCAACCTTTCAATACACTGTTCTATAAAACGCTTTTTTGTGTAAATCAACCTTTTTAAAGGACCTACACATCTTGTAGGTTCTAGGGCAATTTTAGATTTGTCCTAGAACCATACAAACCAGGTACCATTTCGGAACCTTGATGACTAAGCATGTATCAAAAGCATGGAGATCTGCATGCAGTAGAAAGCATCGCTCTCCTGACTTTCCCTGGAACGTTTAGCCTGAATTCCAGCAGAACGGGTATCGGAGGCGTCCTGACTGAATCATTCCTGAGTCATCCCATGCAGCTCATCAGATGCTCCAGTGAAAGCGTCCTGACCTGGATTCATCCTCACTCAGAAACGGAGGACCGTCCGTGAGCATGAAGTCACAACCACCAAAGGATAAACAGTCCTAAGACTAAGCCCCAGCTCCTCTATGCTCAGCTCTGGCTACCACCAAACTCCATTCTGCAACTGCTATTGGTTCCCTAAGGCAGTGGTTCCCAACCCTGATCCTGGAGGAACCAATGCCCTGCACTTATTTACGTTGTCCTGATAAAACACACCTACTTCAACTCGGGAAAGGGCTTGTTGGTGGGGGGTCCTGGGGGCAGGGGTTCCTTCAGGACCAGGGTTTGGAACCACTGTCCTAAGGAACTTTTCAGCGGACGGTTCTTTACAGACGTACTTTTGAAAGTGAGATGAGCAGGTGTGAGAAGGCTTAGAACATCCTCCACATAATGTAAAAGTTCTCGACAAACAGGAGCCATAATTCAGCTGAGGAACCTTCACGTTTCTGACTGCCATCAGACTTTTGTCACGAACATCCCTGAAAGGTCTCTTCTTCATGAGGTGCCATTTAAGAACCATTCTTGGTTCCCTGAAGAACATTTCAGCGGAAGTTTACACAACGTCCACTTAATGTAGACGCATTATTTGCTAGAACCATACATCCGAACCAAGACACATTCAGGAACCTTAATTTTTCTGCCTGATGTCAAACTGTCTGTGAGTTGCAGAAACATCTACGTTCTACAAAGGTGACAATGAGCTCTCTTAAAATAAAGGTTCCAGAAGGGGTTCTTTGTGTGCCAACCAAAAGAACCATCTTTGGGTCTCCTAGAGAACCATTTTTGAGTTTTAGAAGCTTTTAAAGATAAAGAATCTCCACATAAACGTTCTAGATTCATTTCTTTTTCCTAGAACAACACATCCAAATCAAGACACCTTTAGGAGCCTTTATTTGTTTTCTCTGCCATAACATTCTAGATAGGTGACAATGAACACTCAATACAGGTTCCAGAAGGAGTTGTTTATGAAATGCAATAGAAGAACCACTTTCTAACAGCATTTTCTAAAGGGTTCTTTAAGGAACCCTCTTTGGTAAACAAGATGTGTGGGTGTAAAGGCTATGTGAAGGTTCTTCATGGTTCTTCAAGCCTTGAAGAGGTTGTTCAAACTCATACGTCTCTTCCTCACAGTGGTTCTCCGCTAGCATCGCTTCAAGAACCCGCTTTATTTGGAGTGTATGACCACAACAGCTTCTAGGGCGCCTAAGATCTAAGGTGCCTTAGAAGAGCCACTTTAAGGAAGAGATGTATATGAGTGTGAAGAACCTCTTCAAGGCTTGAAGAACCATGAAGAACCTTCAATGAGATGTGAAACGCCTTATTGTAAAAAAGCGAGCATCATCATCATAATCATCATCATCATCATCATCAGGTTCTTTAAATATCAAAAAGTCCTTGCAGGTCATCCACCGAAAGGTTCTTCACATCTCATTCCCAAAAAAACGGTTCTCCTGGAAGCTCTTGCAGGGAACCAAAAGTGGCACTACTCCACACAAGAGTGGTCAGTCACATGAGTAGCATCAGCCAAACCACAAATGTAAGGTCAAGCTCAGTTCTGGACACACGTCCACAGGAGTGGCCACCTCTGTCCAGACACTGCACAACGAGAGACATGAACCTACCCGCGTACTGCAGGGGAACCAGTTCACACATAATGGCGCGTGTTGGGGGGACTGGATGACTGAATGAGCGGCGTAATGAGCGATTGAAATAGAAAACCTAAACGTTCCAAATATAAACACACCCAAGCACAAAACACACAGGCCCACACCCTTAAAAACAACAGCGCTAAGGTCCGCCCGACCACACATGCCCTCGTTCTGTCTCTCTCGCTTAAACAAAACACATACGGCTCATTTACAGAAAATCATAAACAATCACTTCCTCATAACCTGCCAGAGGGAATCTAGACGCTCGTAAACCTGCACCGCTGTGAGTCTACAACCACCAACACGCTCATAAACCAGCACAACAGAGTCTACAAACAATGCTAACAGGTCAAGGTTGGCCCCAGCTGACGGCACTTCACTATAAGATCTTCTTTAAGCCCCGCCTCCTGATGATGAGCCCACTGTGCTCCGATTGGTTAGCTAACCCACTCTCTCTTTTGACTGGTCAACTGTCAAAGCGGTTCCGCCCTTATACAACCTCTAGTAACAGCCGTACGGTGCGCGAGGGCAGTGCCGAGCTTGCCGGGAGGCGGGCATAAAGGACTGTGTTACGAGATGACATCATCTTGGGGCATATCATATCAGTCATTATGCTAAGCTAACTAGCAAGCAAAGTGGCTAATTAGCCACGTCAGGGTGACCAACTGGCAATAACCCAGCTGTCCCTCCAGCAGGTGCAAAGTAAAGAAGAACTAGATCTAGAACCATAAGTTCCACTGCTTCTCACTGTGTCCCGTTATGACATCATCTCCCCTATGACATCACAACGCAAGCATGTCAAACAATCAGTTCACCTGTGTGTTCCATTCCAGGCAGGAACCGGCTCACCTCAACCCGACTGTTAAACCTTTCGGCTGGAGCGCGGACCACCCACGTACAGTGATCGCATTCCACTGCACATCCAGTTCAGCAGCTAGCACCTCTGACACTAGGGGGCGCTGGTTCGAATGGCTCAGGGGCACCAGTCTAGTTTCACTTTGCAGCAGCTAAACACACCACAAGCCAGTAAAGAGGTCAGTCAAACCAGCGCTGAGCCATGTTTACCTCCACGGTCCATCACCGGTTCCCGAGCGCTAGCCCACCTTACACGTCTCACGCACACTTCCCGTTTGACCCATTTTGATCTCTATTTGGCAAGAATGAATTAAAGCAGCAGCTGCATGTACTCACCAGATCCAGTCGTCGGTTTGTTCACGGGGTCCCGCAGGAAATCCGCAAGAGCGGCGTTCGAGCAGCGCTCAAGAGCCGTTCTCCGTTCAAGGGCCTGTGTGGGACAGGAGGGAAAAAACGGGGTCATTAGCTGAAATAGCTCCTGCCGCGCCACTCTCCAGTTCGCTTATGGCTTTGTTTACCAGCGCTCTCTGACACACTCCTCCTCACGTTTCAACTCGTCTGTTAATTAATAACCGATTGCAGCTCTCGCCACTTCCTCCAGCCGCCCGGAGAAACGGCGCACGGCCACAAACAGAGCAGCGAAAGTTCAGCGAGCGGCGCGAACAAACAGCGACAGAGCGGGCCGCTAAGCTCACCTCACCTCCAGCCCTCGCGCCCTCTCTCTCGTTCTGCATTCTTCTACTTCTTTACCGCTTATCTGCGCTAAATCTCCGCTACTTATTCGCTCGTATTGTTATATTATCACCTTACTGTAAATGGATCAGTCACGTTGTTTGGTTTTTTTTATTAACCTCCCTCTCTCTCTCTCTCTCTCTCTCTCTCTCTCTCTCTCTCTGCACACACACAAACATCTCCCTCTGTCTCTCTTCACTTTTAGACAAGTGTTTATATGGAGCCCGTTTCTGCCAGTTAGAGGGAAAAATAGCCTTTTTTGCCTGCGCTGTTTGAAATAAATGTCGCGGAGGATCTCAAAACAATGACGCGGCTTCTTGAAATACTGACCTAATATCTAAAAAAGGCTAATTTCTCGTCTTCATGTTTCTGGTAGCGACTTATTCTCAGTGCTGGAACGTTGGGGGGAATTCCCGGCGGGCCGGTTACCGCGAGCTCAAGGGTGTAGGTTTGGTCTCAAGATCAAGGGGTCCCTACAACAACCCACCCCCTACCTGCCCTACCGACCAAGTCAAGGAGTAAGTAAGTCAGATATTTGCATGCTGTGGTGTAGGCCTTCAGGTAGCCCACTCCCTCATAGACAGTCAAATCCTAGTGTGCCTAAATGGGTCATCTTGGGTTTTGGAGGCACATCGGAATTACCGGGAACGAGTTCGCATGTCCCTGCCGTCCTAGCTCGCACATACAAGCACAAGAACGTTCAAAGGTTACATTAGTCCAGAGGCTAAGGGGCTTGAGGTTCCATATGCTCCTACATGACATAACACAGGAAACGAGGGTCAGGCATCTCCTCTGTGACATCACAAGGGTGCCGAGGTTCCATCATCACCTCTGTAACATCACAAAGGAACCAAGGTNCCTTTCCCTTAGACCTTCTTAGTGCCCTACTGCTTGTTTTAAACCCGTGAACCCGAACGGTATATTGTCCTGGCCCAGTCATCAGTGACATCACAAAGGAACTGAGGCTCAGTCATGACATCACAAAAAAGCAGGTTCCACCATCAAATTTGTGACATCACATGGGACTTGAGGTTCCATATGCTCCTCCACAACATAACAGAGGAAGCGAGGATCAGGCATCTCCTCTGTGACGTCACAAATGAACCGGGGTTCCATCATCACCTCTATATCATCACAAAGGAACCAAGGTTCCATTGTCTCCTCTGTGACTTCACAAAAAAGCAGGTTCCACCATCAAATTTGCCAGATCACAAGGGACTTGAGGTTCCATATGCTCCTCCACGACATGACAGAGGAAACGAGGCTCAGGCATCTCCTCTGTGACATCACAAGGGAGCCGAGGTTCCATCATCACCTCTGTAACATCACAAAGGAACCAAGGTTCCATTGTCTCCTCTGTGACATCACAGAGGAACCGAAGACTGGACATCTCCTTTGTGACATCACAAAAAAGCAGGTTCCACCATCAAATTTGTGACATCACAAGGGACTTGAGGTTCCATATGCTCCTCCACAACATGACAAAGGAAACAAGGCTCCGGCATCTCCTCTGTGACATCACAAATGAACCGGGGTTCCATCATCTCCTCTGTGACATCACAAGGGAGCCGAGGTTCCATCATCCCCTCGCTGACATCACAAAAAAATGGAGGCTTCATTGTCTCCTCTGTGACATCACAGAGGAACCGAGGCTCGGACATCTCCTTTGTGACATCAACTGGGGTTCCATCACCTCCTCTGTTGAGACCATCTCCATCATCTCCTTTGTGACATCATCATGTGACATCATGTAACGATAATGAGGCTCCACATCCCTATTCCCTTTCCCTCAGACCTTCTTAGTGCCCTACTGCTTGTTTTAAACCGGTGAACCCGAACGGTATATTGTCCTGAGTGATGCCATAATTAATAACGGGTCGTATCACACGCGACTGCTTCTAATGACTGATAGTCAAACGTTATGATTATCGGTCATGACCATTAACGGTAATGATCACATGACTCTGGTATGACTACGGCATGGCATGACTATGTCAGTGTTACGCAGCAGGGTTAACGTCTCGGTTGGCTCGGGTGTTATTGTGTAACGTCCAACACAGCGTCCCGCCACACCTCCTCTCTCTCCTCTCTCGGTTTTTTCCATGATAAACGTGCTATTTCTTCAATGAGCGGCGCTGGCTGCGAGCGTGGGGCTTTTAATTACGCGAGTGGTCCTAGAAGAGCATTACTCAGCCTGGCAGAGCGCGGCTTTAAGACCATGCATTATTCATAAGCGCGCTTGATTATGTTTTTAAAGTGCCTTCATTAAACCGGCGAGGGCTCGGATAACAAAAGAGCGCGGGAATTAATTCAAGAGCCTCCTGTCGGGATGGAAGGACATGACACTCGTTCAGTGAAGAAGAAAGACTGGAGGAAGAGTCAAGAAGCATTTGAAGCCTCCGAGGGAAGCTCCCCGTAAAAGCTCCGCTAATTGGTGCGGCCTACGGATTCCAGGTGTGACTCCCAGCTGCGCCACGTCGCAAACCAAACCCCACCCCACCCGCTCCCACAACAATGCCAGCGCCAACCCAACCTGGGGTCAATGAACTGTGGTCCGCTTGATGGTGGGGGTTGCTGCCTGATGTTCCTTTATTAAGTATCCATGTGAAAACAGCTTAACACACCTGTCGACAGGTTTTCCACGGTCCTGACTGTCCATTAGTCTGTCCATTCATGCATACATCCACCCAAACTCTGTTTGTTTGTCTGTCCACGTGCCCTTCACCCTCTTCTCCTATTCATCCATCTATGCACACATCCCTCCATCCATCCACATGTCCTTATCTACAGATATGCACCACACTCGACACGCGCTCTGTAATGATTAGAGACACGTAATCACAACCGCCCAACTTACGGTCCTAACACCTCTTTGACTGAACAGTGTAATGGTGTTGGATAAGTGTGAGGTTCCACCATCTCCTCTGTGGCATGACAAGGGAAATGACATCACAAGATATGGACGTTCTATCGTGTCCTCTACGACATCACAAAGGAACAGAGGTTCCGTCGTCTTCTCTGTAACATCACAAGGGAACCAAAGTTGCATCATCTCCTTTGTGACATCACAAAAAACTGAGGTTCCCCCTTCTCCTCTGTAGCATCACAAAGGAACTGAGGTTCCATCGTCTCCTCTGTAACATCCTAAAGGAATAGAGGTTCCATTGTCTCCTCTGTAACACCCCAAAGAACAAAGGTTCCATCATCTCCTCTGTAACATCACAAAGGAATAGAGGTTCCATTGTCTCCTCTGTAACACCCCAAAGAACAAAGGTTCCATCGTCTCCTCTGTAACATCCCAAAGGAACTAAGGTTCCATCATCTCCTCTGTAACATCACAAAGGACCCGTTGTTCCACCATCTTCTCCGTAGCATCCCAAAGGACCCGAGGTTCCATCTTCTCCTCTGTAACATCACGAAGGAATTGAGGTTCCATCATCTCCTCTGTAGTATCACAAAGGAACTAAGGTTCTATCATCTCCTGTGTAACATCACAGAGGAACTAAGTTTCTATCATCTTCTCCGTAGCATCCCAAAGGACCCGTTGTTCCACCATCTTCTCTGTAACATCCCAAAGGACCCGAGGTTCCATCATCTGTGACCTCTACAGGTGGGCAGTCGTTAAATTAAGTAGCCCAATACCCCACATTTGGGATACCCCTTCCGAAGGTGCGGAAGATGTAGCTCATGTCTTGGTGACTCTGAGCATGACGCGACTCACCCCATGCTACAGTCCTCTCCACTCACCCTTAAGTAAACTGCATTTGGCCATGTTTGAAGTTGCTGCAACTCTAATAGCTATCAGTGTAATCTTCTGTTGGGAGGAGAAGGAGGAGAAGGAGGAGGGGGAGGAGGGGGAGGAGGAGACGGGGTAATTCTCTCTTTCATGTGTAATTGTCCGGGCTGCGGCCTAAACTAAACTAATTGTCTAATCATCTCACATTAGATCAGGTGAAAGACCCTCGACACGGCTGTGTGTGTGTGTGCGTGTGTGTGTGTGTGAGTGAGTGAGTGTGTGTGTAGGTGTGTGTGAGTGAGTGAGTGTGTGAGTGAGTGTGTGTGTAGGTGTGGTACAAAGTGAAGAGGAGAAAAGGCCTAACTCTAATGAATGAAGATAAGAGAGTGTAATTAAGTCCTGTTTTTAAATTAACATGTTTTATCAGCAAGAACAGCCTGCAGTACAGAGAGAGAGAGAGAACAGAGAGAGAGGGAGAGAGAGAAGAGAGAGAGACAGAAGAGAGAGAGAACAGAGAGAGGGAGAGAGAGAAGAGAGAGAGACAGAAGAGAGAGAGACACAGAAAGAACAGAGAGAAAGGGAGAACAGAGAGAGGGGGAGGGAAAGAGGAGAGAGAGACAGAGAGAGAGAGAACAGAGAGAGGGAGGTAAAGAGGAGAGAGAGAGACAGAGAGAGAGAGAACAGGGAGAGAGAGAGAACAGAGAGAGAGGGAGGGAAAGAGGAGAGAGGGAGAGACAGAGAGAGAGAGAACAGAGAGGGAGGGAGAGAGGAGAGAGAGAACAGAGAGAGAGAGGGAGGGAAAGAGGAGAGAGAGAGAGAGAGACAGAGAGAGAGGGAGGGAAAGAGGAGAGAGAGAGAGACAGAGAGAGAGACAGAGAGAGAGGGAGGGAGAGAGGAGAGAGAGAGAGACAGAGAGAGAGACAGAGAGGAGAGAGAGAGAGAGAACAGAGAGAGGGAGAGAGTTGTTTATTGTATGATTAGTAAGGAATATGTAGGTGATGTAAAAAAAAGTGTTTTATAAGCGTATTGTGTTTTATTACTTTATTATAATTAATCATTTATAAACGGAGTGTGTTTAATTACAGAGGATGTTTAATTACGGAGGGTGTTTAATTACGGAGGGTGTTTAATTACGGAGGGTGTTTAATTACGGAGGGTGTTTTTGTAGTGGAGGGTGTTTAATTACGGAGGGTGTTTAATTACGGAGGGTGTTTAATTACGGAAGGTGTTTTTGTAGTGGAGGGTGTTTAATTGCGGAGGGTGTTTAATTACAGAGGATGTTTAATTACGGAGGGTGTTTTTGTAGTGGAGGGTGTTTAATTACAGAGGGTGTTTAATTATGGAGGGTGTTTTTGTAGTGGAGGATGTTTAATTACGGAGGGTGTTTAATTACGGAGGGTGTTTAATTACGGAGGGTGTTTAATTACGGAGGGTGTTTAATTACGGAGGGTGTTTTTGTAGTGGAGGGTGTTTAATTACGGAGGGTGTTTAATTATGGAGGGTGTTTAATTATGGAGGGTATTTTTGTAGTGGAGGGTGTTTAATTACGGAGGGTGTTTTTGTAGTGGAGGGTGTTTAATTACGGAGGGTGTTTAATTAC